>JAVLUX010000011.1:42876921-42956921 GCA_032164185.1 Moxostoma hubbsi | reverse complement strand
TATGCTGGGGGACAGCACGGTGGTTGTGTTTGTGTTGTTGACAGACTCACCTGATCAGCCGATTCCTGGAAATCCCGCACAGTTGCGCTGATCCGAACAGGTGTGTGTGAAACGCACAAAACACTCTTTCACTCATACTGTCTCAACATGAGCCGCGATCTCAAATCCAGCCCTGTTCCACATCGACTTTTCTCCGTGTGCAGTAAGTCTCGTTATCTCATAGTGAACACACACTGGAACTGCTGAAGTGAAGCGAGCTTGAAGTTCATCTCTAATCACACACACAAACAGCGCGCGAGCATTCTGCGCATGGGCACACGAGCACGAGCACATTGACCTTGCACGTGGTGCTCTGCACAATAGTTCAGAACACACTTTATATTAAATATCCCGCACAAATGGGAAGAAAGTTGAATAAGATTTTTTGAATTGTTTTTTTTTTTTAATTATTATTATTATTTTTTTTAATTATAATTCAAAATAATTGTGTGATTAATTGCGACCACGTTGTTCCTGAAACCTGTTATAGGCGCTAGAGTGCAGCATTTCTCTATGTGAAGTATATTTACAATGTACTGCTTTACTTTAAAACTACACAAATGTGTTTTTTTCTCAAGCAGTGGCTTCTGTATTTTGGTTCCAAACACGCATTTTCAAACCTTCGAAATAAGCATATTATTTGTAAATTCTATACAAACTTAAATTTCATCATGTTTTTGCAATAGCTGTTAGGTAAACAAGTGAACATTAAGGCAAGGGTCAACTACAGCGTCATTAAGGGTATTATTTGCCCCCTTGATCGATTTTCATGGGTATTTTTTGGCCTTATGAGGACATATTTTTTGTAATCATATAAAAATAGACTATGTGTCATTCTAAATGTGATGTACTAATCAATTTGTTAATATAAATGATCATACATTTCATTCAATAATATTCATACCTAGGCTTAGAATAAAATATTAAGAAATAGATCAAATGGTGAATAAAAGGCTTGGCATTCATTACAGGGGCATTTTTGCTCATTTTGAATTATGGGGGCATTTTTATCACTTTTCTTCATATTTTTACCCCAAGCCCTTGTTCATTTCTGATACTTGTCAATTATATAATGAAGGTAGATTTTAACAAAAAGGTTGAAATGTGTTGAAAAGACTATGTCAGGTTGGGGTAAGTAAATTTATACAATGTAGTAATTTGATTATTTGTTGGACAAAACAATGGTTTGATAGTTTTGTATGTTAGGCTTTTACATTTTTGCTGTTTCATAAAATGTTTTTTTTGTTTTATGGTTTATTGTTTTTGCTGAAAAGGCTGTACTGTATAATAGGCTCATTAATGTCAGGTTAATAACATAGACTGTACAAGTGTCACAACTTACCGCATTATTGGGACATGTTGTCACAAAAAGATCAATGTGTGTTCTATCAACTGTTGTTGTCATCTTTTTTGGGCAATAACAGTGCAAATATTCAGTGTTCAAATGTTAATTTTTGAAGCCTAGACGGTATGGTACGTGGCTAAACAGAAACTGTCTTTCAGTATAAAGCTACTCTGAGGATTGTTCACAGGAGCCAGATAATACATTATGAAAAGACCTGCTACACTACAAGAATCGAAGAATCTTGTGTTTAAGAGTGTGAAAGTTTACATATACAGTAGCAGTAACATTGAGTACTGAAAGTACATGAGATATAACCAGGGGAATATATATATATATATATATATATATATATATATATATATATATATATATATATATATATATATATATATATATATATATATAAGACTACAATTGTGTCATGCTCTGTGCTTTTGGTTTGGTATTAAGCATTTGTTGGTCTCGATTTATAGAAAGTTTTGGACCTCTTTCACGAGTACATTGCTAGTCCTACTATAGAAGCACTTTTATAAAAGAAAAAAAAAAAGGCTTTTTCTCTTTCCTGTTCTGCTATTTCACCTCCTTGTGTACTATTCTGGTTTACTGCGGTTCAGCCCTGCTATTTATTTCTTGTATCAAAAACATCTTGTGCTTTTTCTCATATGTACAGTGCATCCGGAATGTATTCACAGCGCTTCACTTTTTCAAAATTTTATTATGTTACAGCCTTATTCCAAAATTGATTAAATTCATAATTTTCCACAAATTTCTACAAACAATACCCCATAATGACAACGTGAAAGAAGTTTGTTTGAAATCTTTGCAAATTTATTAAAAATAAAAAACTGGAAAAAAAATCACATGTACATAACTATTCACAGCCTTTGCTAAATACTTTGTTGAAGCACCTTTGGCACCAGTTACATCAAGTCTTTTTGAGTATGATGCTACAAGCTTGGCACACCTATTTTTGGGCAGTTTCTCCCATTCTTCTTTGCAAGACCTCTCAAGTTCCATCAGGTTGGATGGGGAGCGTTGGTGTACAGCCATTTTCAGATCTCTGCAGAGATGTTCAATCGGGTTCAAGTCTGGGCTCTGGCTGGGCTACTCAAGGACATTCACAGGGTTATCCTGTAGCCACTCCTTTGTTATTTTGGCTGTGTGCTTAGGGTCGTTGTGCCTTTGTCCCAGTCTGAGGTCCAGAGCGCTCTGGAGCAGATTTTTATGAAGGATGTCTCTGTACATTGCTGCATTCATCTTTCCCTCGATCCTGACTAGTCTCCCAGTTCCCGCAGCTGAAAAACATCCCCACAGCATGATGCTGCCACCACCATGCTTTACTGTAGGGATGGTATTGCCCAGATGATGAGTGGTGCCTGGATTCCTCCAGACATGACACTTGCCATTCAGGCCAAAGAGTTCAATCTTTGTTTCATCAGACCAGAGAATTTTGTTTCTCATGGTCTGAGAGTCCTTCAGGTGCCTTTTGGCAAACTCCAGGCAGACTGCCATGTGCCTTTTACTGAGGAGTGGCTTCTGTCTGGCCACTCTACCATACAGGCCTGATTGGTGGAGTGCTGCAGAGATGGTTATTCTTCTGGAAGGTTCTCCTCTCTCCACAGAGAAATGCTGGAGCTCCATCAGGTTCTTGGTCACCTCCCTGACTAAGGTCCTTCTCCCCTGATCACTCAGTTTAGCCGGGCGGCAAGCTCAAAGAAGAGTCCTGGTGGTTCCAAACTTCTTCCATTTACGGATGATGGAGGCCACTGTGCTCATTGGTACCTTCAATGCTGCAGACATTTTTCTGTACCCTTCCCCAGATCTGTGCCTCGATATAATCCTGTCTCGGAGGTCTACAGACAATTCCTTGGACTTCATGGCTCGGTTTGTGCTCTGACATGCACTGTTAACTGTGGGACCTTATATAGACAGGTGTGTGCCTTTCCAAATCATGTCCAATCAACTGAATTTACCACAGGTGGACTCCAATCAAGTTATAGAAACATCTCAAGGATGATCAGTGGAAACAGGATGCAAGAGAAGATTTGTAGAGACTGATGTTTGATATATGTCTTTTCTGGTGGTGTTGATGATCTGACATATTTGATGACCATCATTAACAATTATGTTGTGTTCATTTTGTCCTAAAGAATTTTGTGTTCCCGGTCAAAAATGACCAGCCCATAAAGATTGTTTATAAATCTCTCATATTGCAGATATTATCACAATATATTGCATTCAATCTTTTTTATCAACTTTTGATTTATTTATTTTTAATTATGACAGGGTTTGTACTCTTTATATATATATATATATATATATATATATATATATATATTAAAACAAAACCTGATAGAAGGATTAATTAAACTGAGCTTATACTGTCTCCATGCGGAAAACAAAAAACAAATGACAATTACATAATAAATGAATAACCACTTGCTTGATCTGAACAAAATAGGTGTCATTTTATCACTTAGAATCTGGGATTTACCATGCATATCTGTCACGTTTAAATGTGTTTGTTCATGTCTTCATGTCTTTTATTTTTACATTTGTTCACGTCCTTATCTTTTGTCTTGTCTTGATTATCCTGTTCCTGCCATGTTTCATGTGTTTTGTTCTCACTGGTTCGTTTGTTTATTAGTCTTGTCTTGGTGGTCTTGCTAACTTGTTACACATGTCAGAGTATTTATAGCCCGTGTTTGCCTTTGTCTTTGTTAAGAATTGTTTTGGTGTAGCGTTGTCCTGTCCAGTCCAGTCTATTCATTTAGGTCAGTTTTGTTTTCATGTTGTTCTTACGGTTTTTGGTTTTCACTTTTGTAATAAACTGTAGTTGGGTTCCTCACATCATCTTGTCTTCGTCTGCCTGTCAATGCCAGCACACGTTACAGAATACTCGACCCAACACTATGGACCCAGCAGTTCAGTTCCTGCACCTACATCATGGGACTGACCCCTGGAGGAATATGTAGAAGACTATTGCACTTTGGCCAACCAGGTTGGGTTTAATGAGATTGCCCCCAAAAACTTCTTCCGTGCAGGCTTGAACGAGCCAGTGTTCTCTTTAATGTCTGACGGTCGGAGTACCTTCATTCTGGCTCAATACATCGACTTCGCCCTGCGGATGAGTGCTTCATCTTTCACTGTAGGAGAGGCTGATGAGGAACAATGCCAGGGTCCCATGTCATGGTCGCCGAGCAAAGGGCCCACGTCATGATTGCTGAGCCAGGGTCCCACGACATGGTTGCTGAGCCAGGGTCCCACAACATGGTCGCCGAGCCAGGGTCCCACATCATGGTCGCCGAGCCAGGGTCCCACGTCATGGTCACTGAGCCAGGGTCCCACATCATGGTTGCCGAGCCAGGGTCCCACGTCATGGTCACCGAGCCAGGGTCCCACCCCATGTCCTGTCGCAACCAAGCTACACTCTGCTCCACAGTCCAGGCCTGTCACGGCCAACGAGCCAGCGCTCACGACTGCCACTGCCGACAAGCCAGCGTTGCAAGCCTCGTCCTTCCCAGAGCCAATGTTGTAAGCCTCAGCGGCCACGTCATGCCATATACAGCCATCCCAAGTAGCCATGGCCACCACCTCTGTATCCCTTGTGTTTTCCAAAATTCCCCTTCCCACCCAGCTCCCTATTGAACTCTATGTGTTTGGCCATCAGGAGTTTGGGCATCAGGAGCCGCCCCTTGTGGGGGGTATATGTCACATTTAAATGTGTGCATTCATGTGTTCAGGTCTTTTATTTTTAAATGTGTTCACTTCCTTGTCTAGTCATGTGATTATCCAGTTCCCGCCATGTTTCATCTATTTTGTTCTCATTGTTCCTTTGTTTATTAGTCTTGCCTTGTTATTGGTTCATGTTATATTGTTAGCAGTCTTGTATTTTCATTGGTGGTCTTGTTAACTTATTACCCATATCAGAGTATTTATAGCCCTTATGTTTGCCTTTGTCTTTGAGTATTGTTTTGGTGTAGCATTGTAGAGTCAAATCTATTTGTTTATGTCTGTTTTGTTTTCACCCTATCACTATCATCAATAGCCATGAGAAATGCTAAATTATGATTATAATTCAATGATTTTTGGGAATGTGCATTGCCACTGATTTTGCATAACTAAGATAGACATGGTACTTGATACATTTCTAGAGGATGACATATCTACTGGCCTGACGTAGAGCCATGCTGCTGCTTAATGGTCTCGTTATAAAGCATGAACAAGGTATGCCCTTTTAAGAGGTTTTTACAGTCTTGCAGTGCGTGGTCATAACTATTGAAGGTCCAAGAAAAAGAAACCCACAAGCACTTGTCCACGTGACAGCCAGCTTTGTAAAGTGGCTAAAAATCAATAAGAACCATCTTCACATGGTATATCTCTCCCTCACTTTTAATGCAAAAATTACTAGCGCGCATCTTTTTAAAGTATTTAGTATATGAGGGAAGATACTGTACATTAGTGATACCATACCCCCCCCCCCCCAACCATCTAAAGGATTGGGATGCTCATGAACATTTAATATTTCTGTATGGTGTAGTCTTATCCATTAAGTTCCAATAGATGGTTGTTTTTAATGTAAATAAAAGTTAAACACCCCCCCCCCCCCCCCCCATAAAAAAAAGAGGAAAGAATATAGTAACTTTTTTGTGTGTGTGTTTTCAGAAACCAAATGTGAAGGAAAGTCAAGGAATTTTATTCCAATTGGATTAAGGAAAACAGATAAATAAAATCGTCAGAATTTTCGTTTTTTATTCAAAATTACCAGAACACGACATAAGGGTTCAAATATTGGTAACACTTTACAATAAGGTTCCATTCGTTAACATTAGTAAATGCATTAAGTATCATGAGTGAACAATTAACAATATATATTTTTTACAGCTTTTATAAATGTTAATGTCAGTAAATAAAAATACAATTGTTCAATGCTAGTTCATAATGCATTAACTAATGTTAACAAACACAACTTTTGATTTTAAAAATCTATTAGTATATGTTTTAATTAACATGAACTAAGATGAATAAATACTGTGAAAACAAGCAGGTGTTGATGACACTGGTGTTGATGTGAGTCTGCTACAGTTTGTCTGTTTGTAGCCTGGTATGCTTTTACGATTCTCATTCATTGGTGAATTTGCTAAACTATGTTCCATTCCCTGTATTGAACATTGACAAAGCATTTATTCAGTGTCATGTTTTCAGGTTAAATCAAGATTGGATGACCATCTTCCAAAATATCACAGTTACATTCCAGCTGTCAAGTATGTAACTGAATTAACTGTAAGTAGCAGATGGTATTTTTTATAGAAGAAAATCAATGAAATTGGGTTATGGTTAATTTGATGTTTGTCAAAGTTTCTCATATACAGCATGATGACAGGATGGACTTTATAAGCCATACAGTATGTGGATATAAAGTACATTTTTAATATGAGGATTTGGCTCAGAATTACTTTGTATGTAACACTTCAAAGACAATAACTCAAAATGTAAAATCTTTATAAAATAAAACCTTCTCAGAGTAGAGAAATCTAGCTCATTTAGATTTATATGTGAACTAACATAACTATTGCACATCCAAACACTTTTCATCTGGAAATGGGGGGCAAAGGTGGCGCTCCTCTGTCTCTCATTCCTGAAAAACAAATGAAAATAAATAAACCGTCAAATGGAGGATTGTGACATAAAATGTTGCATAAATGTGAAATAGGCAAACAGGTTAAGTTTTAAGTATCTACCGTTAAAAAAAAAGAAAGAAAAAAAAAACATCAAACACATGGAGGGTTAGAAAGTTTGTAATATTGTGCTTGGCATGATACTAGAATCACAAAAACACACAATGAAGAATAAGCTTCAAAACAACAATTATCTATGCTTTTAAATTGATTTAAAATATGTGGAAAAGAGAAAATAAAATAAAAAATGATCTATTACAGTGCTGCATAAAGTTCCAGAGTGCTCACCTTTGCCCCCTGACTTGCTCGGGTAAGTCTTTGTAAAGGAGATGTACGGCTCTGGTGGAGGTAATTCAGACTGAGGATGGAATGAAAATCTCAACCCCCATTCATCTTGGGAAATAATTCAAGAGAACAAAAAGAGTAGGGTCAATCAATTAATAATAATTATACAAGAACTGAGTTACAAATAGTAGAGCTTTTATTATTATTATTATTATTATTATTATTATTATTATTATTTGGAATGGCTGTCCTTGTCTAATGGCAATAGCGTTGATGTACCAATGACTCCACACTGCCTTCTGACCACACACTTCACCTGTCGGAAACAGTCAAGGCCGTGGGAAGTAGGGGTGCTGCAGCATCCCTTGGTGTCGAGATAATACATATTAAAATATTGAGTCTTGAGAAGTAATTGTCATAATTATTTATAAATCATGAGGACTTTCATCTCAACATCCCCTGAATGCCAAGCCCTGTTTGGACTATTTTAACTATTGGAGCACCTAGCCACGCATTTCATGGTAACACTTTTGGTTTATTATAAACTGCCGCCAAGCAATTTAATATTAATAGTTCTCAGTACCTTTTAACATTACACTTTACTGCAAAAATGTAGCCTGCTATTTTCTTGTGTGCTGTGTAGTTTGGGCTTTTGAACCTAAAGTGTGGATATGTTCTTGTCTGCTGTGCACAACGGGACCTGGTAATTACAAGACTGGCATATATTTGATTGATATTGTAGGGTGTTCAAAGTTTATGTGCAAGTGTTATGAATGCAACATCATAACACTTCGAGAATTGTTCATTCCCAAATTTTTTCTGCTATGCTGAACTTTTCCCCTTAATTATCACCCCCTCCCACCTCTGCTGCTATCTATCAGCCCACAAGAAAAGTTTACCAGGGCCGTCAATGCTCACGTATCCAATCAAGACTTAGAGAAACTTCATTCATCATCAGTAGGTTGGACTACTGCAATGGACTCCTCACCGGCCTTCCCAAAAAGACCATTAGACACCTGCATCTCATTCAGAATGCCGCTGCCAAGATTCTCAGCCAAACAGCAAAGCAAAAAGGACACTGAGAGCACACAAACAGACAAGATAGAGCAGGCAGCACCATACAGCAGTGAGTTATTCAGACCAATCAGGGGGAAAGCAGCAGCACAGCATCTTTCCATCTCCTCTCGCACGCAACGAGTCTTCTATAAAATGCCCTAAACACCAGGTAAAGGTGGCTCACTGCAACTAGACATGCTGGTAAAAAGCCAGTGGATCTGTGCTGTCTGTGAGCACTTTAACTATTGTTGCTTCAGAATTTCTCTGTGTTTAATGTCATTGATAAAAGATACCAGAAATTAAAAAGATGCCCTTCTCATCCTCAAATACACGCTTAAGAAAAACATGCATCAACCAATATACAGCAGCATTAACCAGCTAAAGAGAAAGGATCATTTTTTTTTTTTTTTAAAAAGTGTAGCCCCACAATTGGTGATATATTTTCCAAAAGTAGTCTACAATTAAAATTACAAAACTTAAATATATTGCTCTGATTTTTTGTCATTATCGTCTGGTTAGCCTAAATGTACACACAAAAATGCACCTCCCACTACACACCCCCAACATACAGTGCATCCAGAAAGTATTCACAGCACTTCAATCTTTCCACATTTAGTTATGTTACAGCCATATTTCAAAATTGATTAAATTCATAATTTTCCTCAATTCTACAAACAATACCCCATAATGACAATGTGAAAGAAGTTTGTTTGAAATCATTGCAAATTTATTAAAAATAAAAAACAAAATTCACATAAGTAGTACATAAGTATTCACAGCCTTTGCTCAATACTTTGTCGAAGCACCTTTGGCACCAATTGCATCTGCCGCCATAGGCCATGCCCCGTCTGCTCGCCGAGGGTGTCCTCCTGCGGCAATGAAACACCCTGCTCCGCCTCAACCTGGGCCCAGCTCTCAGCCCCAGCGTCGAGCACACCGCAGGAAGCAGACGCCCCCCGTCTCATGGGCCCCCTCGAGGACCTGTAAGGCTCCCAGGAGCTCCGGAGACGCTCGACCCAGGGACCAAGACGTTAGCTCCGGAGATGGTAAGACCAATCCGTCCCCCGGTGGAGAGCCGGGAGGATAATTTTTTGTTGAATTTATTTTCACATTCTCAGTAACAGAGCTATTTCCTTTGTCTCTGGGTCACCTGGCCCGCGAATGCCGTTCTCACGGCACTCTGCCGCCAGATCTCAACAGTCCCAGCATGCTGGACGCAGACCACCCGCCTTCAGCCCCACGACTGTTCCCTGGCCGGCCAGTCTAGAGGATGCCTATATTGGACCTCCTCCTCAGTCGTTAACCCGCCCCCTGCCAGGTGTGTGGAGCAAGGTAAGTTCTTTGAGTCTTTTCACAGCACCAGAGCCTCGGGACGCGTCTTTACCTGCTCCACCCCGCTGGGTATGTCAAAATTATAGGCTGGCCCAGACCATCTGACTCGGTTACGCAATTCAGTTTGCCAGGCCTCCACCCCCCTTCACGGGCGTCCGCTTCTCCGCAGTACACAGCGAACATGCCAAGTCCCTGCTCGCGGAAATCGCTACTCTCTTACTCAAAGACCCGATAGAGACTGTCCCTCCAACCGAGATGAAGAAGGGTCTCTACAGCCCTTACTTCATCGTACCCAAGAAAGGCGGCGGCTTACGACCGATCTTGGACTTGTGAGTTTTCAACCAAGCATTGCACAAACTCTGTTCAAAATGCTCACGCAGAAACACATTTTAACCTTCGTTCGACATCTAGATTGGTTCGCAGCGGTAGACCTGAAGGACGCATACTTCCACGTCTCAATTTTGCCTCGACACTGACCCTTCTTACGGTTCGCGTTCGACGGCCAGGCGTATCAGTACAAAGTCCTCCCTCTCCGAGAAGCCGGCATCAGCATACTCAATTACCTCGACGACTGGTTTATTCTGACCCACTCACGAGAGTTACTATGTGCTCACAGAGACCAGGTGCTCAGGCACCTCAGCCGTTTAGGGCTTCAGGTCAACTGGGAAAAGAGCAAGCGCACCTCGGTCCAGAGCATCTCTTTTCTCGGCATGGAGTTAGACTCAGTTTCAATGTCAGCACGTCTCACCAACGAGCGTGCGCAGTCAGTGCTGAGGTGCCTCGCCGCTTTCAGGCTGGGCACAACGGTACCCTTAAAACATTCCCAGAGGCTCCTGGGGCATATGGCATCCTCCACGGCGGTCGCGCCACTGGGGTTGATGCATATGAGACCGCTTCAGGACTGGCTTCAGACTCGAGTCCCGAGACGAGCATGGCGCCGCGGAATGCACCGTGTGCCGATCACCCCCGCCTGCCGCCAAACACTCAAACCCTGGACAGACCTCTGTTTTCTACGGGCAGGAGTACCCTTGCAGCAGGTGTCCCGATGCGTCTTGGTCATGACTGACGCCTCCAGATTGGGTTGGGTTGCCGATGCTGGCACATCAACTGCCTGGATTTGTTGACTGTTTTCTTTGCCCTGCAGGAGTTTCTCCCATTAGTTCGAGACAAACATGTCCTGATCAAGTCAGACAGCACCACTGCGGTAGCGTACATAAATCGCCTTGGCGGTGTACGCTCCCGCCACATGTCACGACTTGCCCGTCGTCTCCTCCTCTGGAGCCAGCAGTGACAAGTCGCTGCGCGCCACTCACATCCCCGGCAACCTCAATGTGATAGTGGACGCGCTGTCACGACAACGCTTGCCCGGCGGAGAGTGGAGGCTTCACCCCCAGTCGGTCCAGCTGATTTGGGAATGATTCAGCAAGGCCCAGGTAGACCTGTTTGCCTCCTAAGAGACCTCCCACTGCCCGCTCTGGTATGCCCATTCAGAGGCTCCCCTCGGGGCAGATGCACTGGCACACAGCTGGCCTATGGGGCTGCGCAAGTACGCGCAGTGAGCCTTCTTGCACAGGTGCTGTGCAAGGTCAGGGAGGATGAGGAACAAGTCACCCTTGTGGCTCCTTATTGGCCCACCCGGGCCTGGTTCTCGGATCTCGTACTCCTCGTGATAGCCCCTCCCTGGCGAATTCCCCTGAGGAAAGACCTTCTTTCTCAGGGACGGGGCATGCTCTGGCATCCACACCCAGACCTTTGGAACCTCCACGTCTGGCCCCTGGACGGGATGCGGAAGATCTAGCTGGTCTACCACCCACGGTCATAGCCATGATCAACCAAGCCAGAGCCTCTTCTACCAGGCAACTTTACGCCCTGAAATGGCGCTTGTTCGCGAATTGGTGTTCTTCCCGTGCTGAAGACCCACAGAGATGTGCAGTTAGGTCAGTGCTCTTATTCCTACAGGAGAAGTTGGAAGGGAGGCTGTCCCCTTCCACCTTAAAGGTGTATGTTGCCGCTATCACAGCTCACCACGACCCAGTAGATGGCAAGTCCTTGGGTAAGCATGACATAATCATCAGGTTCCTAAAAGGCACCCGGAGGTTGAACCTCTCCCGGCCAAGCCTGTTCCCCTCCTGGGATCTCTCAGTAGGTCCACACGAGCTGCTAGAATCAGTTGGCTCAGGGCCCTCTCTCTAAAACGGCCCTGCTGATCGCGCTTGCTTCCATCAAGAGGATCGGGGACCTGCAAGCGTTCTCTGTTAGCGACACCTGCCTGGAGTTCGGTCCGGCAGACACATATATGATTCTAAGACCATGACCGGGCTACGTGCCCAAGGTTCCTACCACGCCCTTTAGAGACCAGGTAGTGAACCTGCAAGCGCTGCCCGGGCAGGAGGCAGACTCAGCCCCTTCATTGCTGTGTCCGGTACGTGATTTGCGTACCTATTTGGACCGCACACAGAGCTTTAGGTGCTCTGAGCAGCTTTTTGTCTGCTTTGGGGGACAGCGGAAAGAGAACACTGTCTCCAAACAGAGGCTCTCCCACAGGGTGGTGGATGCCATTTCATTGGCCTATCGCACCCAGGCCGTGATGACTTTTTTGGGGCATTGGGGAAGGGTATGCGCAGTCTGACACAGCTGGTTGCTTGTGCACGTGAAATACCTGCCCACTCCTGTGTCAGCAGTACATGTACACGGCTCAGCGCATGGCGTGATTTCAAGTGGACCCCTAGTGTTGCTTCTTCGACACAACGTCGAAGTGAGCGACAGATGGGGAACGTCTCGGTTACGTATGTAACCTCTGTTCCCTGATGGAGGGAACAAGAAGTTGTGTCTTCCCGGCCACATCGCTGAGCCGAGCCACTGCAGTGTCCGGACCATTTCCGGCTCCTCAGAAAAATCCTGAATGTAGTCAACGTATTTCCCTGCTTTTATACCCATATGTCCGGGGCGGGGTAAGCAAATACTGTCTGCCAACTTCTCATTGACCTTTTTTCATAGATCAGAGGCATATTCGGCGCTCAAGAGAGACCCCTAGTGTCGCTTCTTCGTCAGGGAACGGAGGTTACATATGTAACCGAGACGTTTTTCCTAATTAATTAATGCTAAAATAAATGTCCTTTATCTTATTTATTGTCACACATTGCCAAATGCAAAAATTGTCAGAATAAGAACATGATAAAATGAAATTCTCATAATCTGATCCATTAACTAAGTTTTATTTAATGCATTTAAGCAACATTATGTCAAAATGGTGTAAGTTTAGCCTACTCAAATGCACGTGACAACAAATTAACAAGAATAAAGTCAGAAGTATTGATTATTGATTACATAAAAAATGCAATCCAAGAGATTATGTTACTCCAATTTAAATAATAAAATTTGTAATCATTACAATTCAGAAGTAATCTACCCAGCACTGCACACTTACAGTGCAATGGAAGGCTATCAGGCATGTGGGCAGTACCATGAAAAAAAACATACAAAATATGCAAACAATCAAAAAAATATAACTATTTAAACTCTTGAACATTTTCCATAAAGCTACACTGATTTTTTTTTGTTAGAAATTAACAAAAGCATTTCATTAATGAGCAATTACACCAACACTCCAGATTCCAAACGATGAATCTGACTTGCCCCGATTCACTAAGGTAAGCCTAAAATAATGATTTATATTTTAGTGCTGTCGGGATTGATTTGGTGGGAAATTGCATGCTTCCGTCAGTCATTTGTGCATAATTATGTCATATCCGTAAATAAAGAAAAGAAGGTCCAGCTAGCTACTACAGAGTGTATGTGTGCAGTGATAGGTAGAGGTGGTGGTAGTTTAAAGCTACCACACATGAGCAGCATTGACCATGAATTATTCAAAAAGACAACCTTCTCGAAAATCACACATTTTCAAAATAAAAAAAACTCAAACCGAGAAGAGTCTGCAAGCAAAAAAGAAAAGGGACAGAGCCTGCAATAAAACACAAAACAACATCGGCTTGGCTTTTGTGTTAATCACATTAACGAATTGACTGATGAAAATGTTTGTTGATGAATGATTTATTGATTACGTCAACAATAACGAAGACGAGACGAAAATAGACGCATCTTGATGACAACTAAACGATTAAATTTAAGCATACTGTATTTACCCCATTTTAAAGCGGTTAATTTTGCCGGTGTTCATGCAGCTCAAGCGGAGATACGTCTAATCCATAAATGGATTGATGGATTAAACACCACACTCTCACAGCGAAATCGTCAGGATTTGTACAACTTTCCTAAATTTGTCTAATTTGTATGATATTGTGCGACTGCACTCATTTGAAAGCCATCACTGGACATCGTTTCCATCTAATACGCAACAATTACTGAGATCATACGAAATAGCCAACTTGTAAATTATGTACGAATTTTCATGAGATTGGGTTGGATTAAATGAATTCATATCTAATATCTTCTTCTAATTACAGATTATCAATATGTTTCTTATGTTTATATCCTGCAGTGTTAATATCTTGTAGAATCATTTTTATCATATTTTTGTCAACAGTTTGCTTTAATAAAATCATTTAATTATCATAATGTGCCTTTATCATCTTGTTATCATTGATGAAATAAAAAACATTGTTTCGTCAACAAATGCTTTCATCATTGATTTCATTGGCAAGAACAATAATAAAAAAATTATGAATCATTATCGAATCATATCATTGAACTTGAATCAGCAGTATCACGAGTTTCATCTCTTAAATTGATCATACAAAACACTGCAAACATTAATAGTCGAAAAGACACTTGAATAATCCTGTTAAAATATACTTGTAACTGGTGGTGATTCAGGAGACTCCCCTGTTCTCTATGTAAAAGCACTTTGAGTGTAGTGTCAGAAAAGCATACAATTCATTAATTCACAATATGTAAAGATGACTGTTGTTTATCTTTATCAAAGCAAGTAATATTTCATTTTTAAATATTTAATTGAATAATATAATATCAACATGAAACCGTCTCGGTTATGTATGTAACCTCTGTTCCCTGATGGAGGGAACGAGACGTTGTGTCAAAGAAGCGACACTAGGGGTCTCTCTTGAGCGCCGAATATGCCTCTGATCTATGAAAAAAAGCCAATGAGCAGTTGGCGAACAGTATTTGCATACCCCGCCCCCGGACATAGGGGTATAAAGGCGAGGAAATACTACACGTTCATTCAGAATTTTTCTGTGGAGCCGGGAGTGTCCAGCCACCTCAGCGGCTCGGCTCAGCGACGTGGCTGGGAGGACACGACATCTCGTTCCCTCCATCAGGGAGCGGAGGTTACATACGTAACCGCGACGTTCCCCATCTGTCGATCACTTCGACGTCGTGTCAAAGAAGCGACACTAGGGGGCCACTTTAAATCACGCCATGCGCTGAGCGACCAACTGTGTTTCAGACTGCACGTACCCTTCCCCAATGCCCCAAAAAATTAGTCGGAATCCTTCTGGTTACCCTAGAGGAGAACAAGGCGACGCTTGCCAAAATGGGAACGGGCCAAGCCTGGCTGGGCCTCTTTTCTCTCTATGTTTCTCGACATAGAGCAAAAGCAGCCGGGGCCCTTACCGCATCGTGGGAAGTGGGTCTTACCCAGTTTCCTATTCTATCAGGGGGAAAAGACCCTGCGGAGGCCACACCTGCCCGAAAGGGGAGGTAAGGTGGTGAAATACATCACACATGTGATGGTCGGATGTTTCGGTCACATGTGGAAAAAACGTTGCGGTGGTAGATCCAGCATCGAGGAGGGGGGAGTTGCTATGACACGGCGACCGGAGGGCAACGAAGAACGGGTCAGCTCGTAAGGTGACCATACCGCGGAAGTACACACAGGAGGAGTCCGTGTAGGAGGCCTGACCTGTGGAGCACCTATTCCAGTACAGGGTAGCCTGGGGTACCCGTAGTGGACTGGGTCGGCAAGTTCCTCCGCTGAACTGCGGACCCAAGAGGGCTAGGGAGGAAACGACCAGGGACCTAGAGGGATCTCCTGGGAAAGAAGGCGCACTGTTTTACCTCGGCCGAGGGAAAGGGCGCTGGACGCAAGTGATTCACCCAGTCAGACCGTCAGCGTGTACCGAGTTCTACCGGCTCTGACCTAAGAAAACACGGGACGAGACTGACTCAACCCTGAGATGTAAAATCTCGCAAAGGCGTTAGATGTTGCCCAACCCGCTGCTCTGCAAATGTCTGCTAGGGAGGTGCCCATAGCCAGTGCCCACAAGGATGCAATACTCCTTGTTGAGTGCGCTCGGACCCACAGGGGGGGGGGGCACGGCCTGGGTGCGATAGGCCAGTAAGGTGGCATACACCACCCAGTGGGTAAGCCTCTGTTTGGAGACAGCGTTCCCTTTCCGCTGTCCCAAAGCAGACAAAGAGCTGCACAGAGCACCTAAAGCTCTGTGTGCGGTCCAAATAGGCACGCAAGCCACATACTGGACACAACAATGAAGGGGCTGTGTCTGCCTCCTCCCGAGGCAGCGCTTGCAGGTTCAGTACCTGGTCTCTGAAGAGAGTGGTAGGGACTTTGGGCACGTAGCCCGGTCGTGGTCTTAGGATCACATGTGTTTCTGCCGGACCGAACTCCAGGCAAGTGTCTCTAACAGAGAACACTTGCAGGTTCCCGACCCTCTTGAGAAAGAGGGCCCTGAGCCAACTGATTCTAGCAGCTCAAAGGGGGATCTCTGAAGACTGGCGAGGACCACCGAGAGATCCCAGGAGGGGAACAGGCTTAATCTCCGGGCGCCTCTTAGGAACTTGATATTTAAGTCATGCTTACCCAGAGACTTGCCATCTACTGGGTCGTGGTGAGCTGCGATAGGGGCAACATACACCTTTAAGGTGGAAGGGGACAGCCTCCCTTCCAACTTCTCCTGTAGGAACAAGAGTATTGACCTAACTGCGGACCTCTGTGGGTCTTTAGCCCGGGAAGAATCCCAATTTGCAAACACACGCCATTTCAGGGCGTAAACTTGCCTGGTAGAGGGGGCTCTGGCTTGGTTGATCGTGGCTACGACCGTGGGTGGTAGACCAGTTAGATCTTCCGCGTCCCATCCAGGGGCCAGACGTGGAGGTCCCAAAGGTCTGGGTGCGGATGCCAGAGCATGCCCCGTCCCTGAGAAAGAAGGTCTTTCCTCAGGGAGTTCACAGGGAGGGGCTGTCACGAGGAGTACGAGGTCCGAGGACCAGGCCCGGGTGGGCCAATAAGGAGCCACAAGGGTGACTTGTTCCTCATCTTCCCTGACCTTGCAAAGCACCTGTGCAAGAAGGCTCACTGGGGAAATGCGCAGCCCCACAGACCAGCTGTGTGCCAGTGCGTCTGCCCCGAGGGGAGGCTCTGTTTGGGCATACCAGAGCGGGCAGTGGGAGGTCTCTTGGGAGGCAAACAGGTCTACCTGGGCCTTGCCGAACCGTTCCCAAATCAGCTGGACCAGCTGGGGGTGAAGCCTTCAAAATACGCGTGGCAAGCGTTGTTGTGACAGCGTGTCCGCTATCACATTGAGGTTGCCGGGGATGTGAGTGATGCGCAGTGACTTGAGTCGAGCGATTTATGTACGCCACCGCAGTGGTGCTGTCTGACCTGATCAGGATATGTTTGTCTCTAACTAATGGGAGAAACTTCCGCAGGGCAAAGAAAACGGTCAACAACTCCAGGCAGTTGATGTGCCAGCGCAGCGAGGCCCCTTTCCAGCAGCCTGTTACTGCGTGCCCGTTGCACATGAGACCCCAACCCAATCTGGAGGCGTCAGTCATAACGGAGACACGTCGGGACACCTGCTGCAAGGGTACCCCTGCCTGTAGGAAACAGAGGTCTGTCCAGGGATTTAGTGCTTGGCGGCAGGCGGGGTGATTGCACACGGTGCATGCCGGGGTGCCATGCTCGTCTCGGGACTTGAGTCTGAAGCCAGTGCTGAAGCGGTCTCATATGCATCAACCCCAGCGGCGCGTCCACAGCGGAGGATGCCATCTGCCCCAGGAGCCTCTGGGAATGTTTTAAGGGGACCGTTGTGCCCAGCCTGAAAGCAGCGAGGCACCTTAACACTGACTGCGCACGCTCGTTGGTGAGACGTGCTGACATTGAGACTGAGTGAAACTCCATGCTGAGAAAAGAGATGCTCTGAAATGGAGTAAGCTTGCTCTTTTCCCAGTTGACCTGAAGCCCCAAACGGATGAGGTGCCTGAGCACCTGGTCTCTGTGAGCGCATAGTGACTCTCGTGAGTGGGCCAAAATGAGCCAGTCGTCGAGGTAATTGAGAATGCGGATGACGGCTTCTTGGAGCGGGGCAAGAACTGCCTCTGCGACTTTCGTGAAGACGCGAGGGGACAGAGACATGCCGAAGGGTCCTCGAGGGGGTCCGTGAGACGGGGGCGTCTGCTTCCTGCGGAGTGCTTGATGCTGGGGCTGAGAGCTGGGCCCGGGTTGAGGCGGAGCAGGGTGTTTCATAGCCACAGGAGGACGCCCTTGGCGAGCAGATGGGGCATGGCCCATGGCGGCAGGTTTGCAGCGGGGCAGGATGTGAGATGGCCTCTGTCTGCTTCACTGCTGAGGACTGCTGGGCAGAATCATCAACGGTGCCGCCGAATGGACGTAGCTGGGAGACGGGGGTGTGGGAGAAGGTGTGCCTTGTCTACCTCCCGCATTTCGACCAGGTCCGGTCCATAGATTGCGTTTCTGGACCACAAGGGTGGCCATCGCCTGTTCAAGTGCCGGCGCTTCTGACCGGTTGGTCATCCAGCACAGTTCCTGCAGCACATCAAGAACAGGACTACCCAAGTGCAAGTTTTGAAGTGCCTTGACCTGGCGTTGGTTGCAGGAAGGGCCGTGGCGTGCAGGGCGGAAGCGGTCTCCACCGCAAGGGTAGTGAGAGTGGAGGAGCGAGGTGCCGCGGCTTACTCAACTCGTCATGCACGTCCAGGAATAAAGGAGGGGGAGCGCGGCTGTGAGCGGCACACATGCCCGCGGGACCAATCAAGTAGCCCGGGAAATCATAGTGGACCTCTGTGCATCAGGCTTAGGCTGGGCAAGCAGACCCGAAGGTGGCGGCCCAGGTGAGTCATCAGCATCAGACGCTGCTGTAATGCTCTCCGATGCAGCGGTGATGTCATCCAATTCTGAAGCAAGCAAGCGTGCAGGGGAGCACCCGGCGAACAGAGCCCGTCATTGTCCCCAAATCACCTTCATCACCCGCGGCGCCTGCCTCAATCCCATAGTTAGGAGGCGAGGTGCGGGGGGCAGGGGGCGGCTGAAGTGGCTCTCTCATATTGCAGTCACAGCCGCGACTGCAATGCTGCCATGGCTATGTTCTCGCACTGAGAACATGAACCATTCGTAAAACGCTGCCTACGTGTGATCGCTGCCCAGGCACGCGAGGCAGCTTTTATTACCATGAGAGGTGGGGAGAAATCACCGCATCCAGAAACTACACAGGGGCGGAAATGACATCTTTAGAAAGACGCGTCCAGAAAAGGACGTTCAATGCTGCTGTGTAATGCTCTTTCAGAGAAATAAACTCTTTTACAGAGAAAATCACTCTTTCAATATAACTCTTTCAATTCTCTGCGCTGTCGAAGCGCCCAGGGTCAAACTGCACTGCTGTGCAGAGAAGGAGAAAGCCGCTGAAGTGCACCATAGATCCAACAGCAAAGCAGAGCGTCAGAGGAACAGAAGCAGGAATCTGGTGTGTGTTACTGGCAGCTGGCTGCATACACGACCATCGGCTCCGAAGAAAATTTTTGAATGAACGTGTAGTATTTCCTCGCCTTTATACCCTTATGTCCGGGGGCGGGGTATGCAAATACTGTTCGCCAACTTATCATTGGCCTTTTTTCATAGATCAGAGGCATATTCGGTGCTCAAGAGAGACCCCTAGTGTCGCTTCATCGACACGACGTTGAAGTGAGGGAACAGCATGTTATGACTCTGCCTCTAAATATCTTCCAGTCATAATCACACAGGTGATCTCCAGGTAACCTCAAATCATAAGATTCATCCACGCAGAAGTGCAGTGTCGAAACACCTAAAATTATCACATTTATTTTTAAACAAAATAGTTATTTGTCATTTTCAGTTTTGTTCAAGGTGATTAAATCAAAAGTTTTTAAATAAGTATCCAGTAAGTGAATGGATAGCATTTAGTGTGAATAATAGGACTATTAAACACATTGTTTTGCTTCAGTGGGGTGAATACATTTGTTAGGAAAAAGGTTCAAATTGGGCTCACATTTACTCATCCTATCACAAGAGATATTATCTTGATTAGACTATACAATACTTAAGATGTTATATAATGTCAAATGTGATTGAAATGAACAGGAATTAGTCCATCCTTTTTTGATGTGGTTATTCTGAATAAGCATTTTCTTAATTTGTCTTAAAGCATCTTGCTTGACAAAGTTGACAAACTAGAGGCCTTTCACCCCATGTGTTGTGTAATAGGTTCCCACGCCACCTTTAAAAAAATGTTTTATTTGAATGAAAAAAGGCTTCTGTAATTATTTCTTTTCACACAAATCCTGTTGCGCCATCAATCAAAGAAATTTAGTTTTTCAATCTTGGTAAAAATTCATTCTGTGACAGTTTGACACATTTTTGTTATTTTGCGTATTATGTCTAAAATATGTTATTTTCATTGACAAAAATAATATTGGATTTTTCGTCAGAGTAAAACTGACTAAAACTAATGAATATGATGTGAAAAAAAATATTGAAAAAATTTAAAGTACATTTTCATCAAAAGTCTAAAACTATGACTAAAATAAAAAAACTGTGAAAAAATTAACACTGTCGAGAGGTAAGATATTTTATTGGGCCGATAAAATTAAGAGACAGGTCTGGACTGTTTTATTGGACCACCTCTTAGCGCGGTAGTGTGTTTGATAGCATTAGCCACTCAAATTGGGCATTTTAGTATGGATTGTGCATTGTGGTACTTCAGTGCGTTTAATTAAAAAAAAAAAAAACATTTTTTTTTCTTTTTTGAGGGTCGGGGGAGAGTTTTGTTGCTGTTGATACTGACATACACTCTGATAAGTTGGTAAAACCAGTACTCCTCAAAACATCAGATTCATCCACGCAGAAGAGCAGAGCCGAAGCCCGACTGACGTAATTACCAAAACAGTGTTCCTCCACAATTTACTTGCAGTTCTACGCTTCAACCACTAGCGGGCCAAAAGTTACATAACTACACTCTAGCCTCTTTCTATTGTTGACCTAAAAAAATCTACCAGAAATAGACTTGCATGGAACTAAATGTGAAAATCTACCTGTGGCAGGTGGAGGAGGGCACGGGAAGCCATTGATCATGTCAGGAGGAGGTGGAGGAAAGTTGGCTGCTCCGGGCCGGTCAGGGGGTGGAGGGGGTCTGCCTGATCCAACTGGCCGATTAGGAGGAGGTACAGGGGGTGACAATCCAGCTCTGTTTCCTCCTCCAGTGGGTGGAGGTGGAAGAGGACCTGGAGAGGAGAAGCAGTATCATGAAGAGGAATACATGGCATTATAAACCACAAAATAACAAAACAATGTCTTATCCTACAAACTCATAACAATCAAATAAACTGTGTGTGTGTGCAGGTATTTTAAAATGCATTCTTCATTATTTTTCCTACTATGCAGTATATTGTCATGTCTTCATCACAAATGTCTTAATATAATCGATACAATATTAACCTCACAAATGTTACAGATTTCTTGTATCACACTATTACATTTAAAAGAACAGTTAATCCAAAAATTATTATTCCCTCATCATTTACTCACACATGAGAACAGACACATACACAATACAACTAGAAGTTCTTGCATAAACATGAGCGCGCATATATGCTTCAAGAAGATGGAAGCGCGAACAAGCTTCTCACTTGAAATGACTTAAGAGAGAGCAGGGCGTAAGTGAAGCTTTTTGGTGCATAAGGAATTCATTTTTGCTTTGTTTCTTACCCAAAGCAACTGCATCACTTCAGAAGATATGGATTAAATCACTTGCATCATATGGTTTACCATGGATTACTTTGGAAAATTTTTAACCCCATTGACATTGTATGGACAAAATCAGCTTATCCATTCTCAAAAATATCTTCCTTTGTGTTCCACAGAACAAAAAACTCTTATAAGTTTGGGATGGCAAAAGGGAGAGGAAATGATGAGACAATTATAAATTTTGGGTAACTTATTCCTTTAAGAAAATATCGGGGTACCTTTTAAATTATTTCACTGCATTGGTTTGAGCTGCACTAACTTCAAACATGAAAAACTGGGAATTTAACTCTTGTTTAAAAGTTACAAGAGGCCGTGCTATATTGTGAATATTTTCACAGCTGAAGCGTGTTAAGCATGGCACAAATCAGAGTTACACCTTCAGCTGTGACTATTTTTGAAAACATGACACAACCTTGAGTGGTTTTATACCACATGAAAATAAGTAAAATCATGAAATATCATCCAGTGTACAGTAATAAAACATTGCTATAAGGGCTGTCGATTTAAAGCGTTAATTCAGTGCGATTAATTTGACAAAAAATAACGCGTTAAAAAATGAACGGAATTAATCGCACCATAATAAGGAAGATTCCTGAGAAATGCAAGCTTGTAGTACCACCTGTTTACTCCAGAGGGCAGTAAGTAAAACTTCAGCTGTATGAGCAACACACAGTTTATACAGTGAAGAAAACACTTCAGCAGAACAACACAAACATGCGTTATGTTCTTGCGTTCAAAACACTTGAAGGAGCACAAATGCGATCTAAGGGATCTCAAGATGTGTTTAAAGATTGAGTATTAAACTATATTTAACTTTACACTGTGACTTAAACATTTTATGTTTACGACACAACACACCCGAGACGTCTAACGTAAGTGTAAATTTAAAAATAATAAATCTCCAACTGATTGACAAATTCACTTGTGAAATGGATTGATGTGAACTGTGTGCCAATGATTGACCTATGATCAATAATATGGTAGTAAACAATACATTGTATTCTAAAGCCGCTTTTTACTGAATATTGAATATCTGAATATTTTTTATTATATATATATATATATATATATATATATATATATATACAGCTGTATATATATAATAAAAAATATTCAGATAATTAAAATTCTTGTAGCAGAAGAGTTAATCATTGATAAGACAATACAAAAAGCAGCTTTATATATATATATATATATATATATATATATATATATATATATATATATATCAAATGTTTAAATATTTAAAGATAACTATGTATAATTATATATTGACATAAATATGTATAATCATTATATATTGAGTTATTGTTATATGAGGGGCTTTCTCAGCAAATATTTGTATATGCGATTAATCGTGATTAATTAATCGGGACACCATGTCATTAATTCGATAAAAAATGTAATCGATTGACAGCCCTAATTGCTATGCAACAACAATATCAGCTATGAGTGATGCGCAGGGATATAGTAGCTCGATTGTTAATACATTTGTGAATATTTATCCATGATTATTGACCAGCATTCAGGACTGGAACTATCAATTTTATAATAAGAAATATTCCAGGCATTCCTTCATATATTTTCTAATCGAAATGTTTCAAACAAAACATGTTTTCTTTGGAATGTTGGTTTCTCCAAAGTTCTTCACATCACTGTATATCCTCTTTGAAAACGAATAAAAACCAGCAGATCCTCAATGACATCATCCTCCAGGAAGTGACATTTTTTGGTGGAAAAACATCAGCACACACATCAGTAAGTACTAGCAATAGATTTTACATCCAGTTGATAAAATGGCAGAAATTGGATTTCTAATCAAAATGTCAAAATATGGTTAAAAAAATATCAAAATGAACTTCAAGTTGACACTTGCATGTGAGCAAACTCTCATTCCCTCACTGACCATTAGCAAACTTTTGCTCTTTATTTCCATCCAGTTAATATTTGATGCCGAATTACGGAAGAGCAGTATCTCCCGTCTAACATTTTTGTATCTGTTCAAATGTGTTCACCTTCTCCTGTGATGTAACTGTAAGCATGTTGTGACAGCAACCTTAGAGACTTCGGTTTCTGTCCCACATTGAAACCAGGAAGTGATCGTGCTTGTGAATCAGAGGTTCCATTTCCCCTCTAAGATAAAATTTGGACTCTACTGATGGATAAGTGTAGGGTTGGTTTTTGGTGCTAGAGAAAAGGAATAGTTCACCCAAAGATGGTAATTCTCTCATCTCTTACTCACCAAGTAAAACTTTCTTTCTACTGTGGAACACAAACAAAGATATGTGGATATATTTGTTATAACTGTCCTCTCTCCTCTCCACCAACAGCTGGTGTGTACTGGCGCTCTATGGCTGCTGTCGCAACATCCAGGTGGATGTTGCACGCTGGTGGTGGTTGAGAGGAGACCTGTTCACTGTTTAAAGTGCTTTAGTGTAGTGTCAGAAAAGCGCTATATAAATGAAATGTTCATTCATTCATCTTCTGTACACGCATTCTGAACATGGAAGTGTAATCGAGCTTTAAATCATGATTGCACCTAAAACTCATCACCCAAAACTGATCACATCGCTTCAGAAGACATAAATGAAACCCTTTGGCATACTTTATGCTGACTTTATGTCCCTTTTGGAGCCTGTGTTTTACCCCCCTGACATGCATTGAATGGATAAAAACACATTATATTTCCAGCAAAATATCTGTGTTTGTGTTCCGCATAAGATAGAAAGTCATGCGAGTTTGAGAAGGCATAAGGGTGAGTAAATGACGACTAAAATATTTAGAAATATATTTAATAAATTATGCATTTCTCTTTTCTTTGATATCTGTATAATATAATTTTCTAATTTAACTTAATAACTCGCTTCTAGCACCCCTCTGTGGGCACTTTACCTGGACACTTGAGCTCACATGTGCCCTTGCTGTTGCATTCAGGAACAGATAAAGGTGCAGACCAGAGTGCAAACCAAAATACTTTTATTAATGAAAAGACACAAAGCTATAAAAAATGGATGCTTAGACTACAGGCAACTTGACTGGGAAAATAAAAGACCTACAATTGTGCAAAACCATACAAACTGAATAAACAGAAAACCAAACAGGAAGCACTGGAACCGAATCTAGAGTGTTGCCAGGTCCCGACACAGATGAAAAGACTTAACTAGAGCGTCGGGAAGCTGCGTTCAACAACTCTTCTGTTTTTGGCCACTGGGGGCAGTGCTGCCAATTTTGGTAAGCACAGATCACATTTAGTTCATGAAAAGTCAACCTTCTGTTTCTGAATTCACTGTGAGATCAGTCTGTGGCACTGAGTAAATAATCAAGTTAAGTGCCAAGCTTGATCAGAGCATAATTGTCTGATATAGAAATAATAATACCTTAAATTACAACTCAAGCGTATTCATTTTCAAGTTTCAGAGTTTAAAAGGTACTGAATAACAGTAGCTCTGTTTCCATCCAAATAATAAAATTTATGTGAAAAATTATTTTTGAGGAATTCCACAAAAATTATTTGTGAATAAGGCAGCGTTTCCATCTGATGTGTTCAAGAGAACAAAATCGGCACTTCAGGGGAAACTGGCACAAAATAGAAATGACGATGGATGTTGAAGCCACTGTGGCTCTTTTGAAAAAGGTAATGAATTACTTGCAACTTAGAGCAAGCAGAAGAAATGCTCTGATGGATTTCATGTTTGCTAGCGTTTAGCAGCTGGGAGAAAAAGCATTCTTAGAGCTATTAGTAGCCAATCATTTTGATTACAGGCTTTGGCATTTCAGAATAACCAAAACAACATTTGAGATGCTATATGCGATGATACTGATTCAATTCTCTGAGCAAATTATTCAGTCACATAATTTTCTGAAGCAAAGTCACATTACTTTTTTATGGACATCTAATGTATATTACTATACAAATTCTAAAGGAACATATTTGGTAAATGTATACACCTCAAGTTTTTATACGTATTATGGAAACTTTTCACATCTTGGTGTTTTCATCCAAGGAGCTCTAAAATACACACAGAGATCTGTTTGCATTTCCATTAATTTCAAGGGCATCTGCTCAGCTAGCAACCATCTTAGCTCATGGGTGCTCAGTTTACTGGTGGGGTGTCACTTGACTGATTGCTCGACAGTGGGAACTGATAGGGAAAAATATACAGTAAGTTTGTTCTATGCTTTTAAGAGTCCTTCAAAAACAATGTCACCAGACAATGATGCATTATAATGTAATAAAAAAATGCAACTTAATGTGTCTTGAAAATAAATTATTTAGTCAGAAAGAACAGCTACTTTTGAATGGAGAAACATGCTTTTTTTAATCACAGGGTTTAGTTCTAGCATCTACCAGCAGAAGCTAACTGGGACATGCTAACCAGCTAATTCCTGACCCTCTATTTCCATCCAGCATTTTTGTTTTTAAAACTTGGATGGAAACCCAACTACATACCCTCCACATACCTGACCGTATGGATGGACTCCTTCCTGATGGTGGTGGCCTCTCATTGGGCGGTGGAGGCAATGGGCTGGAGCGTCCATGTGGTGGTGGTGGAGGAAGGCTGTTTTTTGGTGAGGCTCTAGCGTTTGGCTCCTCTCGTGCAGGTGGGGGAATCGGTGGTAGCCCCCCTCGTCCTGGAGGTAAGGATGGAGGTGGATTACCCATAGGCCTCTGCGTCAAGGATGTGAATGGTTTACTCACTGTTGCTGGTGGTTGCGGCGGTAGAGGTCCATCTCGATAAAACGACATTTTCTGTCCTCCAGTGGGTGGTGGAGGGGGAGGGAAGTCATCTGATGACCTGTTGGGGATTGTTGGTAATGGTGGCAGGGCACTGGCAGGCATTGGGGGTGGAGGCAAGGATGACTGAAAGTCCCTAGGAGTGGGAGGAAGGCTTGGACGTCTGCCTGGCTGGGTAGGGGGTTGTACAGCAAATGAGGAACTTGGTGGGCGACCTCCTCCTGGAAGAGGTGGTGGGCCACTAGGAGAGCTGTGCTGGGTTGAGCTCCTTGAGAGGGGTACGGTTGGGGGCCCAGCCCTGACAGGCGAAGATCGTCCAGGTAGTGGAACTGGAGGTCTGCTTCCTGCCGAGTTATTGGGTGCTGGGAATCTCCCGACAGTGGGAGGCATCGGTGCTCTTACTGTTTAAATGGGGAAAAAATAATGAATATGAATGAGGATTATGGTATATAAGTATAACAAATTTCCAACTGTTGTGTGATTCTCAAAAAGAAATGCCCGGGTCATATTTCACCCCTAAATCAAGAGGTAAAAATAATAAATACATTTTTGCATTGCATTCATGAAAATGAAAGGAATATTCAGGGTTCAGTACAAGTTAAGCTCAATCGACAGTATTTGTGGCATAATGTTGATTATCACAAAAATGTAGTTCTTCGTGTGCCTCATTTTCTTTAAAAAAGCACAAATCAAGGGAACAGTGAGGCACTTACAATGGAAGTGAATCTAGGCAATTTTTAGAGGGTTTAAATGCAAGTGCTTATAAAAGCACATATACATTCATTCTTCTGTTAAAATGTATTACTTGAGCTGGAAAGTTCCTATGTGATTCTATGGCCATTTTATGGTTTACAGTGTTATGTCATCATGGCATCCAAGTTGTAAAAATGGCTACAACACTACAAAGAAAAGGTTAGTAAATGGCTTTATCACACTACAATCAAATTAACACATATGGTTTATGTCTTGTGGCTATACCTTTGAAACAATGAGGATTTTAATGTTCAAAAATTGGCTCCAATTCACTTCCATTGTAAGTACCTCACTGGAACACTGGATTTATGCTTTTGTAATGAAATTGTTTTATTTATTTATTTTTTGTGTGGAAACTAACATTGTGCCAAAAGCATTGTCGAGTTAACTTACATTTTTAGCTTAAGTATTCCTTTAAGCAAATTTCTACCCAAACATTGCCATTACTGTAATGAAGTAATGAAAAACATCCTATGATGACACTATATTTTTTTTTAAATTAGCAGAAATTAAAGGCAGTACAACAAATACTACTATGTTGTATAAATTCATTACCATTTAAATAATTACGTCAGTATTTTTTGCCCATTATAGTTATGAGAATGGAAGGGTACCATTGTACTACTGAATGATTTGAATATTAATTTACCATTATTTTTATAAGGGATGCTAGGGTATTTAATAAAATACTGTCGTACCATTTAGTTCATTTTCTCAGAAAATTGCGATGAAAATAAATACGTCACAATGCAAGAAAAAAATAAGATTGACAACAAGTGTTTGAAATGGTTTGAAATGGGAGTCCAAATTCAAAATATTGGAGAGTTGTCTGCCCTGCCCCAGTCTCGAAGTCATGCGGGTTGCTAGAAATAGCCAACTCAACTTTAAAGGATTTCTGGGCTATAAGCTGTCTCCAACTTCCAAAGGCATCTCCAGAATGCATCCTTGTTTTACTACGCCTCTGGTCATGGTGATTTTTAGATGGATGGTGAGGCTTTTTAGGTCGGGTGGAATCTGTTATCTCTGATCCAGTTTGTTTGCTGGCTTATGGCTGCAGCATGCAGTGTTGTTTGCCTGCAAACTTGTTAAAATCTGGCAACCCGGCGGTGTCGAAATACTATTGGTGAGTGGGCAGTGGGTGGGATCACACAGGCCAAAACATAAACAGAAATTCCAGCCTGGAATGGAAACTTCAAAGTAGAATTTACTGGCTGTAGCATTGTTATAGGAGAAGCCAGTATTTCAACTTAGCATGTTTCCTAATCCTCTAATAACATATTATGGTAATTTTATGACTTAGTACAATACAAATATTACATACAGCACCTTTAATGATCCTAAAATTGGCTTAATTTACTTTAAGTAAAATATTATTATTTTTTTCTTTCTTGTGTTGTCCCAGACTTGTTCTTGACAGGGTGAGAGGCTTTTATTCCAAACACCAAGATAATTGGGGGGAGTTGGGGGTTAGTGTCTCTACTTACTGTTGCTACCTCCTGGTGATCTTAACCTTGGCATTCCGCCCTGAAACAGCCCACCCAATCCACCTGGAGCTCCGCCCCCTCCTCTACCTCCTCCTCCTCCTCCACTGCCTCCTTTGGGCTCTGTGTAAATAAATGCATCATAACACATCTATTAATTCTTCAGAATGTTTTGGGCTTTAAAACATTATTTACAAGTTGCACACATGGTGATACTTGGTTGGTTACGAAGTTTGGAAGATTTTAAATACAAAACCAGGAGAACTCACTGTCCAGCACTGGGGCACTTCGATCAATGGTGACTGCTTTCTTCAGTCGAGTGCCTTTGCTGATATCTGATAGTAAAGAGTTTCTCCCCTGCTGCTCAGATTTGTTCAGATTCGGTTTCACTGTGTTTGCCTGGAGGAAATACACGTACATTTGAGAGGCTTTGTCAAGAACACACATTGCTGTTAACTCAAATCAACTATGTTAAGGAAGTCAGTATCTGAACCTGAATGAGAAGAACTTCAAATTATGATGTACACTATATCATTTCATTATACTGATCTCAGTGACATTACTGGATAGATTTAACTCTGTTTAGTGTGTAATGTTTTTTTACATCAAATAGTAATTTTATTTTTAAGTGGTTATCTTTCATTAGAACATCAGTCAATTTGTATTTTCCCATTGATCATGATAACATTTTAATGGGTTTTATAGAATAAAAACAACAAATTCTACCATAATCTTGCTTTTATTGACATAACAAATGTAAGTTTGATTATTTCATTATAATGACATTTATTATGAGAAAAACTACAGTGATTAAATAATTTTATTATTTATTATTATTTATTTATTTATAAAACAAAATTAATTCACAAGGCAAAGCATCCAATAATGTGTTCGTGTAGTGCTTTCAATAGAGCACAGGGTGAATCGAATTTACAGATCATTCCTTTTTGTTTTTCTTGTCATTTTCCATACTGTCCCAAATTTTGGGCAATAATAGTCAGTGTCAAATTCTCAGTGAATCAGGTCAGAATTTGGTCCACTTTAAATGCTTAATATTATTTTAGCAGTAGATTAATGTATTAATCTGAAGAACTGTGACTAATTGATATCTAGGTGGGTGTGAGTATGTGAGGTACATAAAACTGATGGTCATGTGTGTAATACCACAGCGAAGGTTGGAGGAGGTCCGGGAGGGGGTGGTGGAGGAGGTCCAGACATGTTTTCCTTTCTGTCGTTTTGTCCTTCACTTTGTGCCTATATGACTAAGTACACAGAAATATAGGCACTTATTAGAAACAACTTATGAAACAACAACAAAAAAGACCTTTAAACAGAAGAAAACAAAAGTTAATTTAAATATTTTTTTCAAATAATTTTTCTTCCCGTTTCCTTTTCATAACAAACGCAGGTTATCACATGAAACACACACATTTATACATACTGAGGCCTGAAACATATCATTGTACTTTAAATCAAACCACAGCAACTAAATACCATGGAGTTTATTATCTCAGTCTGATGTGTAAAGCAAAAAAAAAATATATATATATATATATACTGTATATATATAAATACGTTTATATACATACAAGAGAAGTCAGACTAAAAAGAATATCCAACATGATTAGTTTTGTAATAATAATTAGATTGACATTCACAATGACCATTTTTAAATACATCATGGTTGAATAGTATAACATTATATGTTATTATTTATTATATACTTTATAAATATGATTATATTATATTATTTCATTGGAGAACAATGTAAACAGCATAGTAAATAAAGATGGTAAACATTCAGTACTGTGATGCTGTATACAAGTACCATCTGATACCATAAGTGTCCCATGGTACAGTCATTGTATTTTTTGTAAGGAAACGTAAGACAAAATTAACTTTTGATTGAAGATGAGGAGGCTCTAGCAATGGTGGGAAGACTTTAATAATAAGGCCTGATTCATAATTGTATGTGTTTGCATTACTGTAAATGTTTTCAGGACCATATAAGGCCGACAGCTGTGACCTGATTACTCGTGTGCATAACTGCAGATCTTTTACATGAAAAAGTCGTGACATGCCATGTTGCTCACTTTTCTTAAATTCAGAGCAGATTTAGACAGATACTGGCAGAGCTCCACTCAAGTCCTTGTACCAAAACTCAAGCACCACAAAACAACCAGAGTGACATGAACTTTTATGACACTTCATAAATATTTCCCTTACAAAATACAATGACGGTACAATATTTATCATGACATTTAGGTGCCCCAAGGTATTTCAAAGAACACCATACTCCTTTTTTGTTAGCTTTCTCTGTAAATTACTGATTTAATAAAACCAGAGCATAATTTCTGCAATAAAAGAAACGTAAAATGTGGTTAAACTTTATTTTACAGAGTCTGGTCCACATGTTGCATGTTACTATAGTTTATTACTAGAAATAACCACAATAATACCAGTACAAACAGCTCCACAAACTAATTAGTTTGTGCACATAATTCATAATTATTATTATTCAGTAATTACAAATACACATTCAGATTAACACTAAAATAAAGTATGACACCAAACACAAAAAATTTTACATCACTTTAGCCACAGAGGTGTGATTTTAATGTTTATATTTATATTTAGAGTGTTAGACTACAACTAGAACATACACACAGCAGTGCTTTCTGTGTCAGTGCAATTCCCTAGCAACCATATAGGACACCCTTTCAACCACCTAGCAATGCCATAGCAACCATAACTAAAATACTTAAGCAACACCCAAGCAACCACCCAGAGCATCCTTTCAGCCACCTAGCAACACCCTAGCAAAATCTAGCAACCACACAGAACACCCTTGCAATCACCTAGCAATGCCATACCAACCACAACTAGAATGCCTTAGTAACACCTAAACAACCAGAATACATCTCCATCCACCTAGGAACACCCTAGCAAAAACCCCAAACACCTTTGCAACCACCTAGCAAACACCCTTGCAATCACACAGCAACGCCCTATAAAACACCCAGAACACCCTAGCAACAACCTTGCAACCACCCAGAACATCTCTTCAGCTACCTAGCAACACTCTAGCAATCACAGAGAACATACTTTCAGCCACCTAACAACACCCTAGCAACCACCCAGTAAACACTTGCAGCCCCCTAACAATGCCCTAGCAACCATCCAGGACACCCTTTCAACCACCTAGCAATGCCATAGCAAACCACAACTAAAATACCTGAACAACACCCAAGCAACTACCCAAAATACCTCTGAAACCGGTAGCGCCTGCAGCTGTACCGCCGTACGCACTGTGCGTACCATGAGCTATCCGACTGACATGAGGAACATTTACTCTTAGAATATTTCATCAATTATGAAATGTGTCCTGTATTTCTGTTGGTAGTTTAAAAAATACTAGCAATGCCCAACTTGCGAATGAATAATTATTTTTGGTTCTTTTCAATGAATTGGCCAAACGGGCTTGTAAAACCTTCTGAATCGATTCGTGATTCAGTACAATTCGTTCAGAACACTCTCTCACTGAATCATTTGGAGCGGTTACTCACACAGTAAAACAGTATCGGGATATTTATGAATACAGAGGAAATATACCCACAATCAACTGAAACAAAAGGCTTTGTTTTTGAGAGGTAACTTTGAGAAACTTCAGCTAGTGATGTGTCATGTGAACAAGGGGCTGTTCAAACCAAACTTTTTTGCGTTAGCTAGCACTATTCGTTTTCCATATTTCTAGGAGCGCTGCCTTTTTAAATGCTGTGTCAAGTTTACAAGAACTTCTTCAACTAATAAAAAAACTTGGCTTTTTTAGCACGAAAACGCATCAGTCTGAACAGTTACTGGAAGAAATGCTTCGGCCAATAGTTACATGAATGCTACTTATACTCGAGAAAATAAAACAAATGCTTATCTCAAAGTCACCAGAATTGAACGCTTAGGTGTAGTTTATTTACATACAAAAACATCTCAAAGGGGAGCATGATTGAGAGGTCTGCAACCTGACCCGATGGGATCCAAGAACCCGACATGTTTCTAGTCGAGTTCAGGTTTCTATGAAAGAAAAAATAAACAGGCCTACCGAATTTGTTTCGCGCACGCGCACGCGCTCTCACTCACAGACAAGCGCGAACAGACGAGTTAGGGGCCGTTCACACCGAACGTGTCTGCTCTGTTTTCCCATTGTTTAAACAAATGTGGGTGAATGTCTATGACACTTTTCTCACTTTTTCTTCAGCGTCTCTAGCAGGACCGGCAGATTTGAAACAACATGTCAAGTTAAAAAGGAAGACACCTGCGCTGTTTCATTCTTTGCGCTGCGTCTTGATTGTTTTTAGCGCAGTTGCCACAAATATTCAACTTTCTAAACAAGTTCAGGCTGCATAGAGGGGACTGTTGCAGTGTTCCGTTTTATTCCAGATTGTTCTCCACTAAGTGAAGTTTCATTAAATAAATGATAAGTCAATGCTTTTTCCCCCTTCTGCTCTGTGCCTTGTTAAAACTGTGTATGTTTACTGTTTTAGTACTGTTACGAATATTGTGTGTTGGGCCACACTGTCTCAGGTACTGGTCGGGTTTCATTTTAAGGCCTTTGCAGACCACTACGACAGAGTGTGTACCCTCAGATTAAATCCTGCAGGCACCCATGTCTCTAATCACCTAGCAACTCCCTAGCAAACATTGAGAACACTGTTGCAATGCCCTAGCAAACACCTTTTCAATCACCTAGGAAAAAAAACCCCACCAGAACACCCTAGCAACAATCTAGCAATGCCCAAGCAACCACCCAGATCATCTTTTCAATGATCTAGCAACAATGTAGCAAAGTTCTAGCAACACCACAGAACACTCTTGCAATCACCTAGCAATGCCATAGCAACCACAACTAGAATCCCTTAGCAACACCCAAGCAACCATCCATAATACCTCTCCAACCACCTAGCAATGCCCTAGCAAACACAGAACACCCTAGCAACAATCTAGAAACGCTCTAGCAACCACCCAGAAAATCCTTTAAGCCACCTAGCAATGCCCTAGCATCCACCCAGAACACCCTTGCAACCACCTAGCAATGCCCTAGCAAGACCCAGTACACTCTTACAACTGAATAGAAACCCCCTAGCAACCACCCAGAACACCCTAGGAGGCAATCTAGCAATGCCGTGGTAACTATACATAACATCCTTGCAATCACCTAGCAACTCCCAAGCAATCACCTAGCAACTCCCAAGCAACCACCAAGAACACACATGCCACTGTCTAGCAGCATAATAGCAACCACAACCAGAACACCCTAGCAACCACCTATCAACCATCCAGAACACCAAAAGTATTTAAGATTATAATTCACGGGGCCTTGGTAGTTCAGCGAGTATTGACGCTCACTACTACCCCTGGAGTCGCAAGTTAAAATCCAGGGTGTTCTGAGTGACTCCAGCCAGGTCTCCTAAGCAACCAAATTGGCCCGGTTGCTAGGGAGGATAGAGTCACATGGGGTAACCTCCCAATGGTTGCTATAATGTGGTTCTCATTCTCGGTAGGGCGTGTGGTGAGTTGTGCATAGATGCCGCGGAGAATAGCATGAAGCCTCCACACGTGCTACGACTCCACGGTAATGCGCTCAACAAGCCACGTGAAAAGATGCGTGGATTGACGGTCTCAGATGCGGAGGCAACTGAGATTCGTCCTCCGCCACCCAGATTGAGGCTAGTCACTACGCCACCATGAGGACTTGGAGCACATTGGGTATTGGGCATTCCAAATTGTGGAGAAACAAAAAACGAAAAAAAGTATAAAACCAACTTTTATTGGTTGCACAAAAGAACTCCAAAATCTAACTTTACTGGGTGAGTAAACGTTGTTTTGTTGGACTTGTTGTTGGGATGCTTAAAAAATAGAGCAATGTTTTGATAGTGCCACAGAGCCACAATTTTAACACTATTCAGGAGAATCAATCAACCTACATATGACTTGGTTATATTTGATAGATTTTGCGTATTAAGCCGGGAGAGCAGGAAATATTTCAACATTGAAAAAATTACACAAGCTAAAAATGCTTCTTTCTATTAGTGGAATTTGTGATCCTGAGGCAAAAACAGCTACATTTTAACCTGCTTCATTTGTGATTCCTAGTTGTAAATTGTTGACAGGTCTTATCTGCTTCTCAAGTGTTCACACTGTGGTTGAAGACTTCCTGACAATAAAGCAGATAATAATATTTCTGTGAAGAGAATAATACAGCTCACAGCTAAACGTGTCACATTTCTGCTAGAAAGATAGTCAAAACAGTTCTGCCACTTAGTTTGGGCCCACAGACCTGCTGTGGTTACTGAAATTACGTACATCAAAACAGCCTGTGCACAAGAACAAACTTAAGCATACAGCGCCTGTAAAGTCCATGGCAAAATGCTAATTTTGCTAAATTTCAGTCAAATGTTCTTAGAGTAAAACAGCACCACTTCAGGATAAAAAAAAAGAAGAAAAAAGACTAAATCATTCTGTCTTATACTCAGTGGAGAGAATCCAATGTTTAAATATTATGTTAATAATGAACTTGATTTCATTATTGCACGTAGCTATTCATGCACGTAATATTTAAATGTAACACATTTTTATACATTTGAATAGATGCTGAAACGTATAACATGGATGTATTGACAGCATCTAAAACGTAACCATTTTTAAAGACCTATATTATCACCATATTACTGTAGTAATGTAACATAATGTTTAATTACATTAAAACTGTGGTTTCTGCCAAAAACATGGTTACTACAATATTACTATACAGTGATGCAAACTACACATAAGCGATGCTAAGCCGTGGGAATTAGTGCATAGTGTTGGGTTCGAATCCACCTTTAGTCGAGTCCGAGTCGAGTCTGAGTCTTTAAACAATCGAGTCCGAGTCGAGTCTGAATGAATCTGAAGTAAAACTGTAATCGTAAATTCAACATCAATATTTTAAGCTTATTTTAAACTTCACAACTAAGAAAAATAGAAAAACACCTCTGTTGTCTTTCATATATATATATATATATATTTTATGATTAGTACCTGCTGAACAAACTTCAAAGTGGTTTCAGAATGAAAGCATATGCTTTCGGGGAATGAAGACAAAACTGTCCTTTAACACAATTCTTATTGCGTTCTGTTGACATTTCAATTATTTGTTGCTTTTCCTCCACTCAAACATAGACTAAAGAAAGTGAAAGCTGCGTTAGTCATTACAACAATTATTATTGTTTTGAATGTTAATTTATTTTTTATTTTTACTTTTCAATTTCAATTGAATTTAGCTTTATTGAAAATGATCCCTATCTAATAAAATGATTGTCTATACTGAGATTTCTGCTGACTGATTTGGGAAAATACAGTACATAGATATGAGTCAACACAGTAGTAATTAGAACTCCCTGAGAAGTTACGTCTCGTGATTTTCCAAAAACACGGGAAAAGCCCACTGATAATATTAGGGCCATGTCGTCACAGACATGATTTTCTAGTTCATTTGCAGGAAACCGCTCAATGCAGGGCAGTTCTGTGTGCTGTTCTTGTATCTAAATCCCTGATACATCCGTGTGCATCTTGCAGCAGCTGCCGCAGAAGATATAAAAAATAATAATAATTGATATTTACTTTAACCGAAAAACATGGGGAATTATAATTTTGAGTCATAAATTTAACAGAATTGTCCTTCAATAGTTTGGGGATGATGGCTATAAAAAGACGTGCATAAATGAACTGGTGGTTTACAATAAAAATAAACCTTTAAAATGAAAACGTCATAACCAAATAAATTCATCTTGTAACATGAAGTTTAGATTCATACACTAAATTTGTCTTTGAATAATACATTTATTTTATAGTCTATAATTAAATTCTAAACAAAACATTTCACTGTCCAAAATATCTGAATATGTTATTGTGCATGTTTGAATGTTGTGAATGGTGGACAAATGCTGTAAAAGAATGTATTTTAAGCAGCTCATCAGTCAATAATAAATAGGTGCTGTTTATCTGTTAGAGTTGCTATCTCTTTTAGCAATAATTTTCACCCGACTGTTTAAAAAATTACACAGTTAATTCATCAAGCTATTATGGACTGGTTCAAGCTGACAACACTGTGTGGACCACAACAGACTACATGTGTAGATACATTATGCCTAAAAAGACTTAATATCCAATATTAATACTATTTTTCTGTATTTTTATTTTGATATGCTGTTTTAAGTAAACTGTGAGAAACATGATGTGGGTGACTTGACTCAATTAAGTTCTTGATTTTAAGATTTTGACCACAATGAAACCACAATACGCGCACCATCTTGGCTGCACAAACGCCACATGCAGTTTTAGCAGTTGTCCCGTGAAACTGCCTTGTTTAGTTTCTATTACATTGGTTACACACCCGTCCTTATGTTTTCATCGTGCCAGCCACCTAGGTAGTCAATGTACTATATACTTTAGTAACATTCAAGTACATTGGTTGACTGATGAGTGTGCAGGTGCGTATGTGTGTGCGTTTGCACAGTGAAACAACTCTGGCTACATCTACTTCAGGAGATGTGTTCATTCATTTCTGTTTTGTTATTTATTCATTTCATTTTTCATTGCATCACAAATGTCATGGACTCTTTAAAAAATCCAGAGTCCAAAATAATGCTTGAGTCCGTGGCCATTAAAATTGGACTTGTGACTCGGATCAAGTCCAAACTCGAGTACACTAACTCTATGAGTGAGATCAACAGACAATAATTTTTTAAGCGGTATTAAAGGAAATTTTAAGAGTGGAAAAAGAAAATCAGATGGGAAAAAGAGTGGGACGAAAGGCATATTCGAACCACGGTTGCTAGTAACCATGTATATTCCTGTGGTTTCACCAGACTATTGGGGAAAATAGTTGCATTGTGTGGCAGATGCTATTTACATCAGGGTTTTCTGTTTAGATCCCTGAACACCAACCTAGCCCTAAACATAAACGTACTGTGACAACAACTTTAGTTACAAAATACCATTGTATATGTATTTATTCATATACAATTCAATATATTCATTCAAAGAGATTTACAACCTTCTGTGTTTTTATGACTTCTACACTCAAAGTTACTAATCACATTTGATAATCCTGTGACATTTTTTATGCAAATAATGCCAAAAAGTTTAGCTTTGGAGTCCCTGATATCTCAGCTCTAATCTGCTGAAATATTGTTCCGCAAGTGTACTACACTATATTCATGTATTAACTTTTAGATATTTGCATTATATTTTGCATTCAAATATGGATATTATATTTCTTTATTTTGCTCATTTGTAATGCACTTAAAAGTAATTAAAATGTAAAAGTAATTAACTGTAATGATCACATGAATCTGTAATGAGTAATCTGTAAACACTACATTTTTCCACAAAAAGCAACTTGATTACTGTAACTAACACCTTTGTAATCAGATTACACCCAACACTACTAATAACCCACATGTTTTGCTTTGGAAATTCTGTTTATATGAGGTGAAATGCACTCAAAAGCAGCATTAAACACACAACACATATCAGTTTATTTCTGCCTTGTTTAGAAGCTGTGTGAAAACCTTTTCTGTGTGAGCTCCATTTCCTCTACTGAATTTCCTCTGTGGTTGAGCGCTGTTAGATACTCAGCACCTTTAAAAAGAAACACCAGCTTTCATCCATTAAGGATGCTGACTAGTCTTCACCAGCACAACTCCCCTCTCCCTCACTAGACTCGCGCCATCATTTATACGCTTATGGAACAACTCACCTGTGTCTGAGCCTTTGGTGCCACCAGTTCCAAAGTTGTGCAAAACGTTTCACTGCACTTCCTATCTCTGACTCCGTAGACCAGTCAGAGATTCCAGTGGTGCTGTGAGCAGGTTTTCACGCAACTGAACGAGCTGCAGATCGCAGCATGCAAACGATTGTGACCACATGCATTTCCTCGCACAAAGCAAAGAAAGAGTGTGAGTAGCCAGACCAGAACTGTTGAACTCCAGCTACTGAGAACATTAACAGAAACAGGAACTAAATGACTCATTTGGAGAGAAAAAGATGTGACACTGGTCTCTGCTGGCTGGTGACACACAGCTTCTATTTATAATCTGGGTCATTACAAGTTAAGCTCAAACAAATATTTTGACTCTTTAAAAATAAAATAAGTAAAAATCTTGGTTATAGTGAGGCACTTACAATGGAAGTCAATGGTGCCAATTTTTCAGGGGGATTTTTGCTTTTTTAAAGAAACCCTGAATTGAACCCTGAATATCCCCTTTGAAATCTGTTCCGTACACTCGAGAGGAAATGTTTGTTTTTTGTATTTTTACTAGAATTATTGTGAACAAACCATGCAACGCAAACATACAGTATTTCTCTGTGTAAAGAAATTAGGGTAACACAACATTAAACTTTTGTTAAAGTTTTTATAAATGGGTTCATTAATGACCAATAACTAATTAACAAATGAATTATAAATCATTGATATGTAGTAAAAAAAATGTGATTAAAAGGGCAACTGTCATGCAATACTTGCCAAATAGCAAGTATTTTAAATAACACTTATTCAAAATGTTTTAATGGTCATTAGTCTAAATTATATGATATATGATGTGAATGAGCATGAAGAGATGAAAAGTGTTGTTGCAGAGGACTTTAGGTAACTAGGACTAGTTCAAATCATTCTTTTGACATCAAGGTGACAACACAAGTGAATCAAGACATTACAGTCATAAATATAAAGACGAAATGACATAATCCCTCCGTTTAATATGACTATAATAGTTTTGATGCACTGTGATATAAATAATCAATTAGGGCATTTTGTGTTGATATGAAGTATGAATAATGTATTTATTAAGCATCTATACCATATAACATATAACATATTTATAACATATGGAAGTTAAAATGCACGCTTTGTTATCGCTGATTTTCCATTTTTTTGCCATGTTGTTATAACTGCATATCATTGATTAATAATGCGTTTGTATTTATTAGTCATTAATGAGCCCCTTTATTAATCCTTCATAAAAGGAACATTAATGTAAATTGTTACCAAAATTAGTAACACTACAATAAGTTTGTATTCGCTAACAATAGTTATATTAACATAACAGCATTAACTACAACTAGAACAATCATTTTACAGCATTTATATTCGTCTGATATTTTTAAAATGCAAAGTTATACAACCCCAATTCTAAAAAAGTTGGGACAGTAGGTAAAATGTGAATAAAAACAAAAAGGATTGATTTGTAAATTATATTCACCATTTGCTATATTGAAAGCACAACAACTACACATTGTATAATGTTTTACCTTGTGAATTTAAAAGTTTTTTTGTCATGTACATTATGCAAGCTGTATGAATTATTGGGTATTAAATCAATTCGGACAAGCGTTTACCACCAGCAAATGGACGGATTAATAAAACCTTGAAAAACATGATTTGTAAGTTCATGCACAAAGAAGCTCAGAGTTGGGATAAGTGACTTGAACCCCTGTTATTCGCAGTTCGAGAGGTCCCGCAAGCCTCCATGGGGTTTGAATCATTTTATGTGCATAAGCCTTGTGGTTTCTTAGATGTTGTGAGGGAAAATTGGGAGGAAGGACCTTCAAACAGCAAAACTAAATTCAAAATGATCTTGACCTGAGAGCAAAATGCCACACATTGGGGCAGCTATCACAGGAGAATTTGCTACAGGCTCAAGAATGTCACACCTGGCTGTATAACAGGAGACCTCGGCTAAAGGAATTTACACAAGGAGATAAAGTCCTTGTATTACTACCCACATCAAGCTCTAAATTACTTGTAAAGTGGCAAGGGCCCTTTGAGGTCACATGGCAAATTTGGAAGTTGATGATTATAAACTAACAGTCGGGGGGAAGAGCTCGGCAAATTTACAACCTCAGCCTCTTAAAACCGTGGAGGGAGGTGGTCGCCGTGGCTTTGGCTTTTATTCGACATTGGATTTAATGAAGGGTTATTGGCAGACCCCCTAAATACCAATGTGCCATGACAAAACGGCCATCTCCACACCATTTGGCTTCCACCAAATCGTGACCCTTCCATTCGGTTTGTTTCAGCACCTTATGGACCAAGCCCTCAGACTGCACTCTGCGTATGCTGCTGTCTATCTGGATGGCATCATTATATACAGTAATGAATGTCAGTGTGGCACATGCAGCATCTGAGGGCAGTTCTGAGGTCGCTGCGATGGGCAGGACAAACGGTAAACCCCAAGAAGTGTGCAATTGGACAGGTGGAGGTACGGTATCTGGGGTTCCACTTGGGCAGGTGGACAGGTGCATCCCCAAATTGGTAAGACCACAGTGGTTGCGGCCTGCCTGAGACCCAAAACCAAAAAGGAGGTGAGATAGTTCTTGGGGCTGGCTGGCTATTATAAGAGGTTTCTGCATAATAATTAGTCACCAGCCTGCTGATCGATCTCACTAAAAAGGGAGCCCCAGATCTGTTCCTGTGGTCGGATCCGTGCCAACAGGATTTTATGCTGGTGAAAGCTGCACTTTGTGGTGAGCTGTTGTTACATGCTCCTAATTTTTTTGCCCTTTTGTTGTACAGATGTTGTACGTATTGGACATGGCATGTTGCAGGTGTTCGAGGGGGAGGAGTGCCCGGTGCTGCAAGATAGGGCGGTCCTCACCCTTTGGTGCTACCTCCTGGGACGTGCTTTCACCCTCTGTTCGGACCAAACCATACCACTGGCTCCGTCGCATGAAGGATTCCTACATGTGGATCACCCATTGGTATCTGGCTCTTCAGCCTTTTAAGTTTGAGGTGGTCCACCGGCCGGGGGTGCAGATGGATGTTGCAGACTTTCTCTCCACAAATATCATCACCTGGCAATGATTGTCTCTAACAGCTCTTTGTCATTGCAGTGGAGACGGGTTTTGAGAGCGAGCCAGATGCCAGTGAGGAGAGAGAGCTACCCAAGCACATACAGAGAGCGTGTGCTAACAGTCAGCTGAAAAATAGTTGAAATGAGTTGAAAAATAAATTACCTTTTTGAGTTGAATTTCACTGTCTCCCGCTTCCTCCTTGCACCCCATCACTGACTTTGTTACAGTGAGTTACCATGACACCATGACACACCCCCATACAATGACAGGCACTGGCTTTTGGGCCTGGTGCTGATGACAGCTTGGATGGTCCTTTTCCTCTTTGGCCCGGAGAACACGATGGCTGTTTTTTTAAAACTATTTGAAATGTGGGCTCTTCGGACCAAAAAACATGGTTCCACTGTTCTACTTTTCATCTCAGATAAGTCAGAGCCCAGAGAAGTCAGCAACGCTTCTGTACAGTGTTGATGTATGGCTTCTGCTTTGCATAGTAAAGACTTAATTTTACTGATTTTTGTTGACCGACAAATGTTTTCCCATGTCATAATATTTATTACAGACGAATTACGTATTATAAGACAGTGACGTCTGTGGGATCGGAGATCACGCATATTCAGAAGTGGTTTTCATCTTGCCCTTTACACACCGAAATTTGACCGGATCTTTTGTCTATATTGTACACTGTAGATGGTAAAATGCCCAAATTCCTTCCAATTTGTCTTTGGGGAACATTGTTCTCAAAGCACTGGATTGTTTGCTGAAGCATCTATGGCCAAATTGGCAAGCTTTGACCCATCCTTGCTCTTGAAGTGCTATGCTGTTTTTGGAGGCTCCTTATATACTATAACTGATTGCCAAACCTGTTTAACATCTCCTGTTTAACATCTCCTGTTTAACATCGTCTTGTTTTTTCATCTCACCAAACTGTCATTAGTCATAAATTGCCCCTGTCTCAACTATTTTGGAGTGTGTTGCAATCATCTGATTTGAATTACTGTACGGTTAAAAAAAACAAAATGATGAAATTTAAAAGGTAAAGAATAAAATGTGTAGTTGTAGTGATGTCAATACAGCAAAGGGTAAAAATAATATACAAATCACTCCTTTTTGTTTCATTATCATTTTTCATACTGTCCCAATTTTTTAGTATATGTTAACATATATAGCTAGTAATTATATATTGAAATAATGTTAAGGAATAGAACCTTAATGTAAAAGGCTATCGAGATAAGTTTTAGATTTTGTGCAAATAAGGCGATCAGATTTACAATGGCCCCAAAAGTTATTCAGACATTTAAGCTACATGTACAGTATTTGTATTTTCTTGCATTACATAACAAATAATTAAATCAAGTTTCATCTTTGAATCTGACAATCTGGGTATCTGAGCCATTTTTCCTGCTTCTCAGATTACTGCAATTTCTACAAGTAAGCTTACTTCTACAAGTAAGTAGTTTTGTAAAAACAACTGGAAGTAGGCCTCCGCGGGACAGCGAGTCAATTGGCCAGAGGTACCTTAAAGCGTCCCTGATAATCAGCAGTCAGACAAGTCATTAATTGGACCATAGTCCAGCATAATAGATCATAGCTCTATGGCACTATAATGCTGTTAAAGCACAACATGCATATCACACGAGAGCGCATCCATATACCAGTTGCACCAGCACGAATCTCTCTGCACGCTAATGGACAACTCTCGCTAAAACCTGGACGTGCGCTCTCAAACTATGCTGCTCTATGACATTCGCAAATCTATTATAAAGCCACACAGCTCTGCCTCTGTTCATTCATATTCTGCTTCTGCAGATATGTTATATCAAGGGAGAAATTATATTGGAGTTTGAGTAATAAACACAATTAATGTGCAAGACTTTGAAAACCCCTGATATTATGTAATACACACTGGTGGCCAAAAGTTTGGAATAATGTACAGATTTTGCTCTTATGGAAAAAAATTGGTACTTTTATTCACCAAATGGCATTCAACTGATCACAATGCACAGTCAGGACATTAAATCAATTACTATTACAATTTGAAAAAAAAAAATCAGAACTTCTTAAACTACTTCAAAGAATTCTCATCAAAAAATCCTCTGTGTGCAGCAATGACCTGATTTACAGATCCTTGGCATTCTAGCTGTCAGTTTGTCCAGATACTCAGGTGACATTTCACCCCACACTTCCTGTAGCACTTGCCATAGATGTATGGCCTCAAAGTAGGTGGAGCTCCAGGTCACTCTTACAGATGACATGAACCAATGGCAGTAAGATGTTGTTTAGCAGCTGGTATGAAGTTTGGTAAGGAAAGTTTGCATTGACAAGCTGTAACAAACCACCACCACCACCCAAAAAAAATAAAAAAAATCCCTCAAAAACCCCATCGTTTTGGACAGATACTTTTTTTTTTTTTTTACATTACACCATTTCATAGGAAGTGTGTCTGGGCCTTAAGCCACTGTTTTTTCCTTTTGCTCTGGGGATTACCATGCCTTATAAAAACTGTGAATGTATACTGTTACAATACTGTTACAAATGTTGCCTATGATGCTTACATAAAATACAACCTATTGCAACAATACTTGCTTGGAGAAAAAATTCTAAAAAGATTTTGATCGATTTCGGTTTCAGGTCAGTTTCGGGCTTAAAATTGGACTCCCCGCCAGATTCTTACTACCTTCTACTTGATTGGATCTTGTGCCTAAATCCCACCCATAATCCTAACCATAGTAGAGAGAGATTGGTCCCTGTCCCTAAAGTCCAGCCTATACCTACCCCTAAACATAATTATATTAGGGTCAGGTCACACATTCTCAGGTACGGGTTTAATTGCCCGTGCAGGCCTCTATCCTGTACCCTGAAGTTTAGTGGTCTTAAACAGCTTCATGTAAATCATCTTACTATTGTTTAGTGTGTGTGTGTGTGTGTGTGTGTGTGTGTGGGCAGGTTTAAGTGGTTTATGAGGACTTTTCTTTAGGTTACAAACTGGTAATTACAAGGGTATTATGCTATAAATGTGGTTTATGAGGACATTTCTACTGTCCCCATAATTAAAATCGCTTAAAAACATATTAAACGATGATTTATTGAAAATTTAAAAATGCAGAACGTTTTTTGTGTGGGTTAGGTTTAGGGGTAGGGTTAGAAGGTAGAATCTATAGTTCGCACAGTATAAAAATCATTATGTCTATGGAGAGTCCTCATAATGATAGCTGCACCACCATGTAAATGTAGTGAGGTCGTGTGAATAGAATGTAGCACAGTAAAATTTCACTAACTTTTTTTAAACAGTAGGATAGGATGACAAATGTCCGACAAGAAGAATGGAGACAAAAAGAGGACAATGTAAACACATTCAGACAGCTCTCCCAGGAGCCGGTTTTAACACCACCATCACTGCAGCCCGTGCCAGCCAACCAGATTGCCACCATCATGGGTCTCAGAGACAGAGGACCCATCGTCAAGGAGAAAAACCCCTGTGTGTGTGTGTGTGTGTGTGTGTGTGTGTGTGTGTGTGTGCATACTGAAGGAAAGACCACAATTATCCTGAATGACTTTCCCTTCAATCTCAAACAAACACACAGAGCTGAAACATAATATGTTTCTTAATCGGATCTGTTCTTGGCATACAGAACACATTCATGGCATTTTGATGTCAAATATTTTTTGTATGATGAAAATTAAACTGTTCAACTTACAGATGTCCTTAGCAACCAGATTTCTTACAAAAAATAATAATTTCAGGTTCAACTTGTGCAGTTGTTGGCTGTCATAACAGCTCAAATTAGTTAATGTTAACTCTCAGATGAGGCAATGTCAACAAAAATCACAATTTTTTTATTTCTTTTTTTTTTTTTACAAATGTAACACATTAAAGGTGTATAGTAACAAAGTACAAATAACTCGTTACTCTACTATAGTACAGTTTTTAAATTTTTCTACTTTGAGTATAAAAATTTCTTTGGACTTTTACTTTCACTTTACTACATTTTGAAGAGAAAATGTATACTTTTACTCCGATAAATTTCTTAAGACCTTTTCATTACTTTAGTGACTGAATACAGCAAAAAATAGCACCTGTGCGTGTAAAAATCCATGCTGATTCGTTAAAAGAATCAAATCGTTTAAGTTCGATTCCTTTGAACTGAACAAAAAGATCCAAAAATTGGTCTGATTGATTCGTTTTGTGAATCACAAATCTGATTAAAATTCACAAGCGAAGCGCGCGCCAGATTGAGTGTTCTGTCGTCCGTCTCTGGGGAAGACAAGAAACTGATCATGTAAGTTATTTTATTTTTACTAATTAATGTGATCAGTTTAGGGTTAAACATTATCAAAGCTGTTAAATAATGAAGTTGTGCGACCAGTCTCCCGCCTTTCCAGGAGACCTGTTCATATAAAAGTCACATGCGTTTACATTTTGCATTTTAACAAGGTATGATGAGAATGAATAATTACCAGTGCTCGTGAAAATACCCATGAATAGTTATTTTTATATTTTAGGAAGATGTGAATGGTCTCTGCCTAACCAAAACTTGTTTTCTGGTGGTTGCTAAGGTGTTATATTTGCTTTGTAGTATATTTAGGGAATGCTATGTCAAGGTGAACTCTGCTGTGTGTTTGCTAGAGTATATGGTTGTCAGGTTGTTACTATGTTGTTAAGTTGTTTTAACTGTGTTTCAGTACATTGCTTAGCAGTTGCCATGGTGTTCTGGGTTGCTGCTCATTGGCCCAAATAAAAAGAGCCCACCCCCACAAGTCTCTGTTCTGGTCACTGACTCAACACCCTCCTTCAAAGTTCCAATTTTTATGGACTGTGGTGTTCATTTACGCTCATCCCATAACTATTATCATTCTGATTTGACTTGAATGCACCATTAAAGGGATAGTTCATGTAATTTTCTTACCCTCATTTGATCCAATATGTGTGACTTTTATTTTGTTTCTGCAGAACACACACACACACACACACACACACACACACACACACACACACATGATTTTCAGAAGAATATCGCTGTTATGTAGGTCAATTCAATGTAAGTGAATGGTGGACAGAACTTTGAAGCTCTAAAAAGCACATAAATGCAGCATAAGAGTAATCCATAAGACTCCAGTGGTTTTAACCAATGTCTTGTGAACAGATCCAATTAGTTTGAGGTGAGAATAGTCCAAAATATAACCCCTTTTACAACTATAAATCTTCACATTAACAGTCTCAGTGGTGATAAGGATTTTAAGCTCAATTACACTTCCTATAGCGCCACCTAGGGCTCTGCGAATGCGTCAAGCACTAGAAAGTGATATCAAGCTTCAAATTATAATGATGCCTAGAGCTTGCAATGGCAAGTTATTCAGTGAAAATGAGTTACAGTTTGGTTTATTTTCACCCAAAACGAACTAAATTGCTTCAGAGGACATTGTCCTTATTCAGAGGATAACTTTATGCTCCCTTAATCTGCTTTTTATAGCTTGAAATGTCTGGCTACCATTCACTTGCATTGAATTGACCTATAAAGCTGAAATATTCTTCTAAAAATCTTTGTATGTGTTCTGCAGATGAAAGAAAGTCTTTGGAATGGCATGAAGGTGAGTAAATGATGAGCACCACCAATCAAATAAGTTTCCATGTGTTTAATGAAATGTTCTATAATGCATGCAATGTACTTTTGATACTTAATTAAATTTAATATCAGTTACTTTAATAATTTTACTTGTGTCTTTTTCTCATGAGCTACTTTTAGCTTTTACTTAAGTCAGTTTCCATGAAGGTTACTTTACTTTTGCTCAAGAATGACAAATGGATACTTTATACAACACTGGTAACAAGACCTGTTCATCTGCACACCTCACACAGTTAAATGAGCTCAAACAGGAAATGAGCACAGATAACAATGTCTGGGGAAGGTTATCTCTAGTGGTGGATAAGCTCTATAACAGTCCCAGGAAGCCACACTTTCAATGTGCTTTCTTCAGTGGGTATGCTGAGAGCCATAGTAAGTTAGTGCAGATAAAACAGTCAAATTCTTCACAACCGGAGACACAGTGGCACGATATAATGTGCACTCTCATTTACGCAGATACATACACATCTCCTCTCTCCTTTATTTTTAAGTCAATAGCATTTGGTCTGAGCTCCAAAGACAAACATAGTGTAACATTCAATTTTCTTAAAGGGAAACTTTTGACACAGTTGTGGTCCAAACATTACATACAAAGATGCAGTTATGAAAACGTGCTGTCAACGCACATCTCAAACACCAGTCTGAATTTACTTTGCTGTCAGTCACATGGACATGGATGCTTTTTGTAAATGTATTTATCATGATATTATTTGAGGTAGGTGTGTGTCCTTGCAGCTGTCCCTTACAAGCTGTTTACAGTTTTAAACAGCAAGACTACCTTGATCATTCGCTTTATTGCATGGCATATATTACAGTTCACTGTAGCTAATTAATTTTGCATGACTATGCTGGTAAACCAGTCAGCCAGGACCTGTATGGAAATTCATGCATGCTGGTCTAAGCAGGTGTTTACAGCAGGACTACCATATGATTACAAATCAAACAATACCATGGTATGGGCCACACAGGACATAATTATATGATTTCTAAATATATAGTTATAAATCAGAATATAAAACTGCAAATAAAAGTAAAAATATTGTAGATCTGAATAGATAAATCTTAATTGTCAATCAAAAAATATAGATATAAATCTGAATATATAGTTGTAAATTGTGATTATATAGTTATTAAACTGAGTATAGTTGTAAATCCGAATATATATTGTTTTCAAGATGGTGCAGCGGATGGCAGCCTGGTGTGGAGCTCTCCAATTCTTTTGTTTTTTTGATTTGTTTGTCCTGTGTTTAGTAATTTTTTTCCAATCAGTTTTATCAGGTGAACTGCTGAACATTCGGCAGAACATATCAGACAATCTAGTTTTTGACTATTTAGACACGTTACTGGACATTTTAGTCTGAGGTGCAGCTGTGTTGTTCAAGGACGCTATGAGACGCAAGCTAGGGAAGTGAGCCAGCTTGCTGGTCAAGCTCTGAAAGCATTGGTTTTGAGCAGCGCTACCGAGTATTCATCTAGCGAATCTTCACTTTCTTCCTAACAAAACAGATGAACTAAATCTCCTTACCCATACAAACAAGGACTTTTCAAACTCAGCTGCCTTGTGCTTCACAGAAATCTGTCTGAGTGAAGCCATTCCACACAGTGCGTTATTGCCGGACTTTTAGCTGTTTAGAGAGGATTGCATTGTGGAATAAATGGGGGAAACGAGAGGCAGTGTGTCACGAATGGTAGCAGTCAAGGCAATGATGAAGACGATATGAAGGACCCAAGTGGAAAATGGTGACACAGGAACTGGAGACGATGACTAGACTAGGAACCAAGAACATGAACTGGAACAGGGACAGACTACGGAAACAACGGGTTAACAACAGGCAGAGGTCAGGATTACAACAATACTCAACGAGAGACAAAGCAAACATGAGGACTTAAATACATGAACAAGGGGAAACATCAGCCAATGGGCAAACAGAACTCTAAACAAGATAATAAGGCAATTAACTAAAACCAATGACAAAACTAGAACTGATAATAAAGCAATCAAACAATGAACCAATGAAAACCAGACACATGAACATGGAGGGAAAACAGGACATGACAAGACTGGGAAACAGGAACATAAGAATGATTTCAAAATAAGAGTGCATAAACAAAAGACAATATGGAGTGTAACATGGGACAGAAACTTAACAATAATTTCAAAAATAAACAAAAGACAATATGGAACGTAACATGAGCCCCCCCCTTTAAGGAGCAGATTCCAGACGCTCCAAACAAAACAAAAAAGGAAAGGCAAAACATCCTCGGAGAGCAGGGGCAAACAGGCAGTTCAAGGGGGCACAGAGATACAAGACAAGGACAGGGAGACCATAACAGAACAGGAGGGCAGCCAGGAGACCAAGGAGGCCAGGCAGATGCCCAGGGGACCAAGGGGACGACTTCAAGGTGGGGACCGGGTCAGGAAGTCTGGGAGGCAGCTGCGGGGTAGAGACTGGGTCAGGGGGCCTGGCAGGTGGCCGTAGGACAAGGACTGAGTCAGTAGGCCAAGGAGGCAGCCATAGGGCAGGGACTGGGTCAGGAGGTCTGGGAGGCAGCTGCAGGGTCGGGACTGGGTCAGGGGGCCTGGCTGGTGACCGTAGGGCAGGGACCGGGTCAGGAGGCCGGGGAGAAGGCCACGGGGCAGGGACAGGGTCAGAAGGCCAGGGAGGAGGCCACGGGACAGGGTCAGAAGGCCAGGGAGGAGGCCACGGGACAGGGTCAGGAGGCCTGGGAGAAGGCCACAGGACTAGGACAGGGTCAGAAGGCCTAGGGGAAGGCCACTGGACAGAGTCAGAAGGCCTGGGAGAAGGCCACAGGACTGGGACAGGGTCAGGAGGCCAGGGAGAAGGACACAGGACTGGGACAGGGTCAGGAGGCCTAGGGGAAGGCCACAGGACTGGGACAAGGTCAGGAGGCCTAGGGGAAGGCCACACGACAGAGTCAGAAGGCCTGGGTGGGTACATGTGGTACATGCTTTTACATCAATGAAAGTTGGTGTGCATATGAAACAACGTTAACGAAGATGTGCTGTCCTAATTTGGAAGTGCTCGTTATCAACTGTAAGCCTTTCTACTTGCCATGAGCATTTTCCTTGTTTATTCTGGTGAGTGTTTATATTCCTCCACAAGTGTGTGTGAGTGCAGCAATGCAACACCTGGCTGATCAGATCACAGACATGGAACAACAATGCCTGGACTCACTTATTATTATTCTCGCCAATTTCAACCTCACCCATGAACTGCTGAAATAGAGACAGCACATTAAATGCCCCACCAGAAATATACTGGATCCCTGCTCTACAATAATAAAGGATTCATATAGCTCTGTCTCTAGAGCAGCTTTGGGACTCTCTTATCATTGTCTAGTTTATCATCTTCTGACCTACAGGCAGACACTTAAATCTGCTAAACCTGTAGTAAAGACTGTAAAAAAATGAACCAATGAAGCAGAGTTGGAACTGCAAGCCTGCTTTGACTGCACTGATTGGAGTATTTTTAAAGCTGCAGACACCAATCTGGATGAGCTCACAGATACTGTGACATTATATATCATTTTCTGTGGGGATATGTGCATTCCTTCTAGGAGTTATTTAACATTCAACAATGACAAACCATGGTTTACAACAAAACTCAGGCAGCTTCGCCAGGCCAAAGAGGATGCTTACATAAGTGGAGATAAAATCTTGTACAATCAGGCCAGAAACACACTGACAATAGAGATTAGAGTGGCTAAAAGAAGCTACTCTGAGAAGCTGAAAAGCAAGTTTTCAGCCTCCGACCCTGCATCAGAGTGGAGAGGCCTGAAAGACATTACTAACTACAATATATTATACCCCAAAACTGTTGGGAATCAACAACTGAATGATGACCTGAATGTGTGTTACTGTAGATTTGAAAAGCCCAGTCTAACACGTAACACCCGCTCTGACCTTCACTTCGCACAAACCTTAACACTTTCTGCAACCACCCTCCTCCCCCCTCCTGCTTCTGAACCTGCACTTAAGATCTGTGAAGAGGATGTGTGCCAGGTATTCTGAAAAAAAAAAAAAGACAAGGAAAGCACAGGTCCCAGATGACATTTCACCCACTTGTCTAAAATTCTGTGCTGACCAGCTGGCCCCCATCTTCACACAGATCTTCAACAGATCACTGGAGCAGTGTGAAGTTCCCTGCACTCCACAATCAAATACTCCACAATCATCCCCGTCCCAAATAAACCCCAAATCAGAGGACTTAATGACTACAGACCCGTTGACTACTGAACCCTTTCTGTATCCTCTTCAATTTGCTTATCGAGAAAACAGGTCTGTGGATGATGCAGTCAACATGGGATTGCATCATATCCTGCAACATCTGGACAGACCTGGGCATATGCAAGGATCCTTTTTGTGGACTTCAGTTCGGCTTTCAACACCAGCATCCCAGCTATTCTCCAGACTAAATTTAACCAACTCTCTGTCAGTTGATCACCAGCTTTCTGACAGATCAACAATGCAACAATGTCTAGCAGTTAGTGAGACTGGAGAAATTCACTTCCAACACCTGTATGATCAGCACCCCACCCAGGTGCCCCACTACTCTTCTTCCTGTACATAAATTACTGCACCAACAATGACCCCTCTGTCAAACTTGTGAAGTTTGCAGATGATACTACTGTCATCAGATTAATCTAGGATTGAACAGATTTGTCTAGATTCATCTAGGATGAATCTGCAAATAAAAAGGAGGTTGAACAGCTGGCTGTCTGGTACAGTCAAAATAACCTGGAGCTGAACACACACACAACAGTGGAGATGATAGTGGACTTTAGGAGGAACACCCCAACATTGACCCTACTCACCATTCTGATCAGCACTGTGGCAGCAGTGGAGTAATTCAGGTTCCTTGGCTCTACCATCTCACAGGACCTGAAGTGGGAGACCACATTGACCACATGAGTCATATGACTCATCTCACATTGTGAAAAAGGCCCAGCAGAGGTTGTACTTCCTTCACCAGGTGAGGAAGTTCAACCTGCCACAGGCACTGCTGAGCCAATTCTACTCAGCAGTCATTGAGTCTGTCCTCTTGCACTTCAATAACTGTCTGGTTTGGTTCAACTATGAAATCGGACATCAGAAGACTATAATGTTACAGTCCGGACTGCTGTGCAGATTATTGGTTGCCCCCTGCCCTCCCTTCATGAACTGTACACTTTCAGAGTGAGGAAAAGGGCTGGAAAAATCACTCTGGACCCCACTCACCCAGCCCACTAATTATTGAACTGTTGCCTTCTGGGCGGCACTACAGAGCACTGAGAAAAAGAACCGCCAGGCACAGGAACAGTTTTTCCCTCAGGCTATCCATCTCATGAACAGTTAAAACTGCCCCATTGAGCAATAATTATGTGCAATACACAGTTTAAGTCTATTTATATTATCCAACATATCCAACCTCTTCTGCCATTACATTCCCTTGCACTATCTGTATATAATAGATTTGTATTATATCTTTTTTTTATATTTTATATATATATATATATATATATATATATATATATATATATATATATATATATATATATATATATATATACACACTATCTCACAAAAGTGAGTACACCCCTCATATTTTTGGATATATTTTATTATATCTTTTCATGTGACAACACTGATGAAAGTAGTGAGTGTAGAGCTTGTATAACAGTGTAAAAACAAAAATATGAGGGGTGTACTCACTTTTGTGAGATACTGTGTGTGTGTGTGTGTGTGTGTGTGTGTGTGTGTGTGTGTGTGTGTGTATATATATATATATATATATATATATATATATATATATATATATATATATATATATATATATATATAAATTCTTTTCTTTTAGTTTTTTCTTTTTCTTTTTCTGTTTTATTTTTTGTATTGTTTGTGCACTGGAAGCTTCTGTCACAAAGACCTTGTATGTGTAAGCATATTTGGCAATAAAGCTCATTCTGATTCTGATAAATCCAAACATATACTTGTTCAAAATAAAATAAATAGTTATAAGTGTTAATATTTAGCTTTAAATTGGAACATATAGTTATAAATCCTAAATAATAGTTATAAATCTGCAAATCTGAATATGTAGTTATAAATCTTAATATAAAGTAGTACATTTGAATATACTTTTATAAATTCAGAATTTGTTAGTACATCTGAATATATAGCATTAAATCCTCAATATATAGTTATAAAATGTAGTTTTAAGTATATTTAGTTGTAAATTTGAATATATAGTTGTAAATCTGAACATATAAATCCAGAATATATAAATCTATCTGAATATGTAAATATAAATTAATGCCCGGCAGTCAAGGTTGGGGAGTAACGGAATACATGGAACAGGATTACGTATTTAAAATACAAAATATAAGTAACTGTATTCCACTTCAGTTACAATTTAAATAATTGGTAATTAGAATACAGTTACATTCAAAAAGTATTTTGATTACTGAAGAAATGACTTTGCATTTTATTGTCATTTGTTTAATTTAATATTTAGTGCTTTCAGATGGAAAACATTTATACATATAAATGATGTGATCAAAAGTGCATTTGAACAGCAGTTAAACACTTTCTTATGATGTGTTACATTCATACGAGCAGACAGAGAAGTTTGAAGCAGAAGAAATAGAAATAAACCTTGTGTAAATTGTCAGGTTTACTCTAAGCTAAAATAATATTCCTAGCCATTTTGCATACACAAGTTTCCAGACACGATCATATTTTTATATCAAGAAAATTCACGTTAGATCATAATACATTTTTTTCTAGTAAGACCTTTGATATTAGGGCAAAAATCATATTCTTTTCAGAGAATGTATTTTTAACATCTGTATTTTGTCTTACTGTACTGGCAGAATTTTTATAGACAAAACAAGTGAAAAAAATCGACCAGTGCTGAAGAAGTAATCCAAAGTATTTAGAATACGTTACTGACCTTGAGTAATCTAACAGAATATGTTACAAATTACATTTTACAGCATTCTGTAATCTGTAGTGGAGTACATTTCAAAAGTAATCCTCCCAACCCTGCCGGCAGTCATGTTGAAAGACACACTCGTTTTCCATATTTCACTATGATGATTATAGTAGGCCTTATCTTTTCCATGGTACCGCTACAATCCTTATTTTTAAGGGGTTTGTTATTGCCATTGCAGAGTTCTTTGTGTGAATATATATAGAATGGGCATGTTTGGAATTTAAATGCATGCAACACACACACACACACACACACACACACACACACACACACACACACACACAAACCTTTTCCATTACCTCACAGAGGTTATAGAATGCATTGATTTCGATTTTCATTTTACAGATAGCTGATCTAACATCCATTTTCACAGCGCCCACCTTTAAACAATTCAACACAACCTGCCCCCACCTACTGCCCTCGCTCCTAAACCTACCAAAACCCAGTTTCATCCCAATAAATGCAGAGCCCACCCCACACACTAAAATCTATTGTTTTTTCCTGCCAAACCAAAAACCTTCCCTGTGGAAGAAGCACCTCCACCTCTGCATGGTCTAAAAGCCTCCCCCACCCCTGTTGAGCTGTTGATGGGGTGAGCCAATCCCCATTCCTCACCTTCACAGAGCCCACTCAACACCTGTGCTTCATTTATCTTACTTAGGCCGGACTGTCACTTTGGCAACCACTGAATTAAAAGAGATCAGTACCCCACCCGCCCCTGCACACCACTCGCCACATGAATTGCAGCCCCACACGGGTCATCTTCAAATATTAAACTCATTCCACCTTGAGAGAAGTCAAATACAGAGCTTTCTTAACCACAGCACAAGACTCCTGCATGACAGCAGGGGCGGACAGCCCACCCTTCTCCTAATCTGCTATTTACACTTGATTACCGGCCTTTTAAAAGCTCAGTCTAAACATGAGGACCATGCTGAACATCTGCTAGCCATGTTCAGACAGTTTGAACTCTGCTCTTTTTCACCGCACACATCAGGCCCAGCCTGGATTATACATTCGGTCACTCTGTGGGCATTAAAGTGTATTGGAATATTCTTCTGTATTGTTTGTTCCAGAAACGAATGCATCGGGCAGCTTGGCTATGAGAACATTAAGAGGTTTACAAATAAATAATGTTAGTGGTTAAAAACAAGGTATTTAACTGTGCACACAAGGATATGGGCTTACATGCAACATATTATAAAACATGTGTTCCTATGACCTACGACTGACCCGTGTGGGGGGTAATTACTTTCTTTTTTTATTAAAATGTACACTTTTAATAATCAGATTACATTTATTGATATTAAATTATTACTTTTATGTACATTACTTGTTTACACACATTTCTAAAATAATATTTACGTGAAATACATGAATACATGTTCATATGCACATCTGTTTGCATTTCCGTGACAGCTGAAGGACCCCTAAGTCATTATAAGGGAGGAAAAACATGAATGACTTGAACAAGTAAATAAACAATTAAGAATTATTTGTTGACAAGAAAAACAAATCCTTTTATGTGAAAATTGTTTTGAAAAAGTAACATAAAAGTAATTGGTAATCTGGTTACATTTCCAATGAAGTAATCATTAAAGTAATCTGATTATAATTTAGAGAAGTAATTAATATTTTTTGTGGATTACTTTTGAATTACTTACCCAACACTGCCACTGACCAACATGAATATGTACTGACATAATTAATAAGATACTACTGAACTAAATCTATAGTATAAACCTTTCTCTGATTAATGTTTAACATGCAAACGTATGTTGAAAATAAAACATTATGATTAAATGCTTGTTTTTTTATCAGATTATCAGCCAATTTGAATGCACCCATTCATTATTTAAAAATGTGTAATTTTTTTTTTTTTTTTTTAATGTAATGGAATTTTTTTTCTTGGCACAAAGTACAAAAGTATGGACAGTGAATAATGTGGTGTGGCACGATGAAATGATATGACTGTTAGCCATAATGACCTTCAACCTTGTGACGTTGGCACAAAACATGTTTTTGAAAGAGAATAGTGATGGGTTATTAATATTTGTTTAATTAAAAAGTGATTTATGACAAGGCACACTGAAACTGTATAGCGGCGACATTAGAGAATTTGGTTGTCGTTGCTATGAGGGTGCCAAATCATTGACAAGGGGAGCTGAGCTACCATCACTAAACAGGGTTGTGGACTCGAGTCACATGACTTGGACTTGACTTGGACACGAGTCACAAATTTGATGACTTGCGACTCAACTCAACATAAGAAAAGTCAAAGAAGACTTGCAGCTCGACTTAGGCTTGGACAACAATGACTTGTGACTTGAGTAGGATTCAAGCCCTCTGACTTGGAAAGACTTTATAACTTCTTAAACCAAAGATCAGAGTTGTACATTCAAAAATCTGTAGCAAATCAATGATTAATTTCCTCAATAAACAATTTCTTTGATTTTCACATCTGCATTTCCAAGCTCCACATTCAACCTATCAGACTAATTCAACTTCAAGAGAGAAGGACCAAGTTTGCAGATCACGGATTCAAGGACAACACAGCCAAAATGACATGAAAGGTTATATCATTTGGATATAAAGAATACAATATCGAAGGCAACAAAATAATTTTATCATATAGATGCTTTAACAACATCTCCAATTTTGTGAAACATCTGAAAACCCACAGAGGTATGTTGAGATTTTTAACTGTTACATGTCAGATATGGTTCAGTAGCATTTAATTTATCATGTTAGCTGGGTTAGCTAGCTTGCTAGCTACTAGGGATGGGACAATATATTGAATATTGATAGATTGTGAACCACCAAAAAAATTATGGATCGTCAAGTCTTTTTTTTCTCCCCGAAATTTCTTTCAAACATCATGATCTTTCTAAATAGATTTTACCTCTACTGCACTTGTTTCTTTTTGTTTACAGGGTTAAAACAAGGATCTTGAAATACTTAAAGTGCTTTAATTTAGTTTTTAGAAATGTAACTACTTGAATACCTGGAAATTCGCCTTGTTTTGTTGAAAAGTGTTTTCCCCTATTCCCAATTTGGAATGCCCAATTCACACTACTTAGTAGGTACTCATGGTTGCCTCTGCTTCTGAGACAGTCAATCCGTGCATCTTATGACGTGGCTCGTTGTGCGTGACTACTAAATTATACAAGCTAAAATTACTAAATAATTTTTTGTGGTAATCCACATAATGCCTAAAATTCTGTCAGTTAAGCTTAACTTGTATAGAACTTGGAATTTTTTTTTAACAATAAATAACATAACTCTTTATTACACGGGACTATGGAATAGTAAATTATGACAGGCGCAAATGGGAGTAACATCTGCACATCTGGGAATTGTGGGAAAAGTGTAGCCACAAAACATAAACAATATGCGTGTAAACAAGATTTTAGTGTGATACAATCACTAACTAAATGCATCTGTGTAAAGTTATAGCCAATTTACAGTACTTTGTTGCCGTGATGATGTAGTCAACAAACCCTAAAATGACTGTAAAAACAAATCATACTTGAGTTTCCAAAACGTAAATCTGGATCTCATATACAGTAGGCTATGCATAATTTGAATAACAAAGTGAATTCTGGTATTATCATACAGTTTCATGGGCAGCGCTGAGGAGAGGCTTGCAAGATCTTTAGCCCCCCAAAGAAAGTCCATAGCACACCCCGTAGCATCCACCCCCAACACATTTTGAATTCCAAATTGATGGTTACCATGGTTACCACAGTCATGGTTACTACAATATTACTATAGTAAAACTGGTTTATTTTCATGAGGGTTAAACAAATAGAAAGACAACATGAAATTGAACATAAATTAGGGGCCAAGCACCGAAGGTGCGGAGGCACCTATTGTGTCTGTTCCGGTTCTTATTATTAGGGGCCAAGCACAGAAGGTGCGGAGGCACCTATTGTGTCTGTTCCGGTTCTTATTAGGGGCCAAGCACCAAAGGTGCGGAGGCACCTATTGTGTCTGTTCCGGTTCTTATTATTAGGGGCCAAGCACAGAAGGTGCGGAGGCACCTATTGTGTCTGTTCCGGTTCTTATTAGGGGCCAAGCACCAAAGGTGCGGAGGCACCTATTGTGTCTGTTCCGGTTCTTATTAGGGGTTCAAGCACCGAAGGTGCGGAGGCACCTATTGTGTCTGTTCCGGTTCTTATTAGGGGCCAAGCACCGAAGGTGCGGAGGCACCTATTGTGTCTGTTCCGGTTCTTATTATTAGGGGCCAAGCACCGAAGGTGCGGAGGCACCTATTGTGTCTGTTCCGGTTCTTATTAGGGGCCAAGCACCGAAGGTGCGGAGGCACCTATTGTGTCTGTTCCGGTTCTTATTATTAGGGGCCAAGCACCGAAGGTGCGGAGGCACCTATTGTGTCTGTTCCGGTTCTTATTATTATTAGGGGCCAAGCACCGAAGGTGCGGAGGCACCTATTGTGTCTGTTCCGGTTCTTATTATTAGGGGCCAAGCACCGAAGGTGCGGAGGCACCTATTGTGTCTGTTCCGGTTCTTATTATTAGGGGCCAAGCACCGAAGGTGCGGAGGCACCTATTGTGTCTGTTCCGGTTCTTATTAGGGGCCAAGCACCGAAGGTGCGGAGGCACCTATTGTGTCTGTTCCGGTTCTTATTATTCTTCTTCTTCTTCTTCCGACTGGGCGTCTATGGCAGCCCATAGAAGCGTATGCGGGAAAGTTGTAACGGTTTGACGTTCTGATAGAGGACAGTCCCAATATCAAATACACCAATTTTGGTGTCTCTAACTCATTCCCTCTAGCGCCACCACCTGTCCAAAGTTTCAAAAATATTATGCTAATAACTTTTGAACCGTAAGGCCTATCAACAAAATTCTTTTTTCCTCTGATTCCTGAGCTCATGACGATTCGATTGCACCCTATGACGTCATTTTCCGTCATAAAAAAATTTCCGCCATTTTGAATTGTCCAAAAAACCTACTTTTGCAAACTCGTCCTAGACGGTTTGTCCGATTTTCACCAAAATTGCACCAGATCATCTTCAAGCAGTGCCAACAAAAGTTATGGAAATCAAGTTGATTTGTCAAACCGTTTTCGAAAAACGCACAATCAAATTTTACGTAGAGCTTGCAAAAACAAACGTAAGTCTGTATCTCCGCAACGCTTAATTGTATTCAGACCAAACTTGGTACATGTCATCACAAGCATGACCTGAGGCTACATGCTGCGTTTCGGCGTAGCGCCACCTACTGGTCCGGAGATACAAAAAATAGCTATTTTTGTTTATAACTTCTGAACGGTTTGTCCAAAAATCATAAAAGTGGTCTTGTTACATTCAGGGCATCATGCCGAGTCGACTGATATCCAATTTTCTCAGATCGGCCATTTTGGCTGTCGGCCAATTTGAATTAAGTGCTAAAATGTTGTATTTTTTGAACGCATGAATGAATTGTTACAAAACTCGGTATGGGTCATCAGTACGATGCCCTGAAGGAGCCAGAGAAGTTTCGAAACAGCGCCACCTAGTGGTAAAATTACATTTTTAAATGCTTATAACTCTGGCTGGGGTTGACTTATTTTCACGGGAGTCATATTATTAGATTCCTGAATCCTTGCCGAGTCCAACGATACCAGACTTGCCAGGTTTCGGCATATGGTTTGTGCAGCGTTGTAATTTAGCGCTTAAAAAACATTTGCGAATATCTTCGAAACCGCTTGTCCGATCGAGACGAAACCACCATCAGATATTTGGAAACAGGTCGCTGGCAACATGCCAATGCCCAAATCTCAAAATATTGATAGTAAGGGGTAGTAAAATCCAATCAAAATCACGTGTCAGTTATTTTTGTCCTGTTTTTTCACATAAATGTCTATAACTCCGAAGCAAATTGAGATATTTTCACCAAAATTGACATACACATGTATGAGCTCACTCAGAGGACACATATGGAAATTGTGGTATTGTGCCACTTGGTGGCGCTATAAAAGAACAAAACATGAAATTACCATTGACTTAAATACAGTATTGTGATAAAAATGCTATACTTAACGAATGCATTGGTGTAACATTTTGAAACTCAGAATGTGACATCAGCAGCATGTCCTGAAGGTACTCAAAATATTTTGAGACAACGCCATCCTTTTGGTCAAAAGTTATAACTAAATGTCACAAAATGCTAATAACATTTGTATAAATTTACCTATTGTAATCACACAGTTCTCAATTGATTCTTTGGGTTTTGCCAAAAACATAGATAACATTTTTCCCATAATCAGCCAAACTTCCTGTCCGCCATCTTGATTTTCATTCAATGCCTACTTTTTCAAACTCCTCCTAGACTGTTAGGGTTATGGTTTTCACCAAAATCAAATCGTATCATCTCCAGAACATGCCAACTACAATTTATGGATTTTGTGACGATAGACAAAACTGTTTTTGTAAACTGCCAGATCAAAGCTTACGCATGCTTCCAAAATTACCATTCAGGCTTTATCTCTGCATTGCCTTGATATATTGACACCAAACTTTATATGTCTCATTGTCACCTCACTCTGACCACACCACATACATTTCATAACTGCACCACCTATTTGTCAAAAGTGATAATCAATTAAATCATATTTTTAGTTAATGTATGATTTTTCATCCATTTGCCTAAATTCATCTTTACATGTCTTTAATTGCTACTTGCTGCAGTTGGTCTGACCATTCCAGCCATGTTGGCATGTCTTGTCATCTTCTTTGCGCTTGGCCCCGGTAATGGCTGCTTTGCAGCTATATTTATTATTATTCTTCTTCTTCCGACTGGGCGTCTATGGCAGCCCATAGAAGCGTATGCGGGAAAGTTGTAACGGTTTGACATTCTGATAGAGGACAGTCCCAACATCAAATACACCAATTTTGGTGTCTCTAACTCATTCCCTCTAGCGCCACCACCTGTCCAAATTTTCAAAAATATTATGCTAATAACTTTTGAACCGTAAGGCCTATCAACAAAATTCTTTTTTCCTCTGATTCCTGAGCTCATGCCGATTTGATAGCACCATATGATGTCATTTTCCGTCATAAAATTTTTCCGCCATTTTGAATTGTCCAAAAAACCTACTTTTGCGAACTCGTCCTAGACGGTTTGTCCGATTTTCACCAAAATTGCACCAGATCATCTTCAAGCAGTGCCCACAAAAATTTATGGAATTCAAGTTGATTCGTCAAACTGTTTTTGATAAACGCACAAACAAATTTTACGTAGCGCTTGCAAAAACAAACGTAAGGCTGTATCTCTGCGATGCTTAATTGTATTCAGACCAAACTTGGTATACGTCATCACAATCATGACCTGAGGCTACATGCTGGGTTTCGGCGCAGCGCCACCTACTGGTCCGGAGATACAGAAAATAGATATTTTTGTTTATAACTTCTGAATGGTTTGTCCAAAAATCATAAAAGTGGTCTCGATACATTCAGGGCATCATGCCGAGTCGACCGATATCCAAATTTATCAGATCGGCCATTTTGGCTGTCAGCCATTTTGAATTATGTGCTAAAATGCTGTATTTTTTGAACGCATGAATAAATTGTTACAAAACTCGGTATGGGTCATCAGTACGATGCCCTGAAGGAGCCAGAGAAGTTTTGAAACAGCGCCACCTAGTGGTAAAATTAAATTTTCAAATGCTTATAACTCTGGCTGGTGTTGACTTATTTTCACGGGAGTCATATTATTAGACTCCTGAATACTTGCTGAGTCCAACAATACCAGACTTGCCAGGTTTCGAAACAGCGCCACCTAGTTATTATTCTTTTTCTTCTTCCAACTGTGCGTCTATGGCAGCCCATAGAAGCGTATGCGGAAAACTTGTAACGGTTTGATATTCTGATAGAGGACAGTCCCAACATCAAATACACCAATTTTGGTGTCTCTAACTCATTCCCTCTAGCGCCACCACCTGTCCAAAGTTTCAAAAATATTATGCTAATAACTTTTGAACCGTAAGGCCTATCAACAAAATTCTTTTTTCCTCTGATTCCTGAGCTCATGACGATTCGATTGCACCCTATGACGTCATTTTCCGTCATAAAAAATTTTCCGCCATTTTGAATTGTCCAAAAAACCTACTTTTGCGAACTCGTCCTAGACGGTTTGTCCGATTTTCACCAAAATTGCACCAGATCATCTTCAAGCAGTGCCGACAAAAAGTTATGGAATTCAAGTTGATTCGTCAAACCATTTTTGATAAACGCACAAACAAATTATACGTAGCGCTTGCAAAAACAAACGTAAGGCTGTATCTCCGCAAAGCTTAATTGTATTCAGACCAAACTTGGTACATGTCATCACAAGCATGACCTGAGGCTACATGCTGCGTTTCGGCGCAGCGCCACCTACTGGTCCGGAGATAAATAAAAATGGCTATTTTTGTTTATAACTTATGAACGGTTTGTCCAAAAATCATAAACCGCATCAACTGCACCACCTATTTGTCGAAAGTGATAATCAATTAAATCATATTTTTAGTTAATGTTTATGATTTTTCATCCATTTGCCTAAATTCATCTTTACATGTCTTTAAGTGCTACTTGCTGCAGTTGGTCTGACCATTCCAGCCATGTTGGCATGTCTTGTCATCATCTTTGCGCTTGGCCCCAGTAATGGCTGCTTGCAGCTATATTTAGGGGCCAAGCACCGAAGGTGCGGAGGCACCTATTGTGTCTGTTCCGGTTCTTATTATTATTATTAGGGGCCAAGCACCGAAGGTGCGGAGGCACCTATTGTGTCTGTTCCGGTTCTTATTATTAGGGGCCAAGCACCGAAGGTGCGGAGGCACCTATTGTGTCTGTTCCGGTTCTTATTATTAGGGGCCAAGCACCGAAGGTGCGGAGGCACCTATTGTGTCTGTTCCAGTGCTTATTATTATTATTATTATTATTATTATTATTATTCCTACTGGGCGTCTATGGCAGCCCATAGAAGCGTATGCGGGAAAGTTGTAACGGTTTGACATTCTGATAGAGGACAGTCCCAACATCAAATTGACCAATTTTGGTGTCTCTAACTCATTCCCTCTAGCGCCACCACCTGTCCAAAGTTTCAAAAATATTATGCTAATAACTTTTGAACCGTAAGGCCTATCAACAAAATTCTTTTTCCTCTGATTCCTGAGCTCATGACGATTCGATTGCACCCTATGACATCATTTTCCGTCATAAAAAATTTTCCGCCATTTTGAATTGTCCAAAAAACCTACTTTTGCGAACTCGTCCTAGACGGTTTGTCCGATTTTCACCAAAATTGCACCACATCATCTTCAATCAGTGCCAACAAAAAGTTATGGAAATCAAGTTGATTCGTCAAACCGTTCTCGAAAAACGCACAATCAAATTTTACGTAGAGCTTGCAAAAACAAACGTAAGTCTGTATCTCCGCAACGCTTAATTGTATTCAGACCAAACTTGGAACATGTCATCACAAGCATGACCTGAGGCTACATGCTGCGTTTCGGCGCAGCGCCACCTACTGGTCCGGAGATACAGAAAATAGCTATTTTTGTTTATAACTTCTGAACGGTTTGTCCAAAAATTATAAAAGTGGTCTTGTTACATTCAGGGCATCATGCCGAGTCGACTGATATCCAATTTTCTCAGATCGGCCATTTTGGCTGTCGGCCAATTTGAATTAAGTGCTAAAATGCTGTATTTTTTGAACGCATGAATGAATTGTTACAAAACTCGGTATGGGTCATCAGTACGATGCCCTGAAGGAGACAGAGAAGTTTCGAAACAGCGCCACCTAGTGGTAAAATTACATTTTTAAATGCTTATAACTCTGGCTGGGGTTGACTTATTTTCACGGGAGTCATATTATTAGATTCCTGAATCCTTGCCGAGTCCAACGATACCAGACTTGCCAGGTTTCGGCATATGGTTTGTGCAGCGTTGTAATTTAGCGCTTAAAAAACATTTGCGAATATTTTCGAAACCGCTTGTCCGATCGAGACGAAACCACCATCAGATGTTTGGAAACAGGTCGCTGGCAACATGCCAATGCCCAAATCTCAAAATATTGATAGTAAGGGGTAGTAAAATCCAATCAAAATCACGTGTCAGTTATTTTTGACCTGTTTTTTTACATAAATGTCTATAACTCCGAAGCAAATTGAGATATTTTCACCAAAATTGGCATACACATGTATGAGCTCACTCAGAGGACACATATGGAAATTGTGGTATTGTGCCACTTGGTGGCGCTATAAAAGAACAAAACATGAAATTACCATTGACTTAAATACAGTATTGTGATAAAAATGCTATACTTAACGAATGCATTGGTGTAACATTTTGAAACTCAGAATGTGCCATCAGCAGCATGTCCTGAAGGTTCTCAAAATATTTTGAGACAGCGCCACCTTTTGGTCAAAAGTTATAACTAAATGTCCCAAAATGCTAATAACATTTGTATAAATTTACCTATTGTAATCACACTGTTCTCAATTGATTCTTTGGGTTTTGCCAAAAACATAGATAACATTTTTCCCATAATCAGCCAAACTTCCTGTCCGCCATCTTGATTTTCATTCAATGCCTACTTTTTCAAACTCCTCCTAGACTGTTAGGGTTATGGTTTTCACCAAAATCAAATCGTATCATCTCCAGAACATGCCAACTACAATTTATGGATTTTGTGACGACAGACAAAACTGTTTTTGTAAACTGCCAGATCAAAGCTTACGCATGCTGCCAAAATTACCATTCAGGCTTTATCTCTGCATTGCCTTGATATATTGACACCAAACTTTATATGTCTCATTGTCACCTCACTCTGACCACACCACATACATTTCATAACTGCACCACCTATTTGTCAAAAATGATAATTAAATCATATTTTTAGTTAATGTATGATTTTTCATCCATTTGCCTAAATTCATCTTTACATGTCTTTAATTGCTACTTGCTGCAGTTGGTCTGACCATTCCAGCCATGTTGGCATGTCTTGTCATCTTCTTTGCGCTTGGCCCCGGTAATGGCTGCTTTGCAGCTATATTTCTTCTTCTTCTTCTTCTTCTTCTTCTTCTTCTTCTTCCGACTGGGCGTCTATGGCAGCCCATAGAAGCGTATGCGGGAAAGTTGTAACGGTTTGACATTCTGATAGAGGACAGTCCCAACATCAAATTGACCAATTTTGGTGTCTCTAACATTCCCTCTAGCGCCACCACCTGTCCAAAGTTTCAAAAATATTATGCTAATAACTTTTGAACCGTAAGGCCTATCAACAAAATTCTTTTTTCCTCTGATTCCTGAGCTCATGACGATTCGATTGCACCCTATGACGTCATTTTCCGTCATAAAAAATTTTCCGCCATTTTGAATTGTCCAAAAAACCTACTTTTGCGAACTCGTCCTAGACGGTTTGTCCGATTTTCACCAAAATTGCACCACATCATCTTCAAGCAGTGCCAACAAAAAGTTATGGAAATCAAGTTGATTCGTCAAACCGTTCTCGAAAAACGCACAATCAAATTTTACGTAGAGCTTGCAAAAACAAACGTAAGTCTGTATCTCCGCAACGCTTAATTGTATTCAGACCAAACTTGGTACATGTCATCACAAGCATGACCTGAGGCTACATGCTGCGTTTCGGCGCAGCGCCACCTACTGGTCCGGAGATATAGAAAATAGATATTTTTGTTTATAACTTCTGAACGGTTTGTCCAAAAATCATAAAAGTGGTCTTGTTACATTCAGGGCATCATGCCGAGTCGACTGATATCCAATTTTCTCAGATCGGCCATTTTGGCTGTCGGCCAATTTGAATTAAGTGCTAAAATGCTGTATTTTTTGAACGCATGAATGAATTGTTACAAAACTTGGTATGGGTCATCAGTAGGATGCCCTGAAGGAGCCAGAGAAGTTTCGAAACAGCGCCACCTAGTGGTAAAATTACATTTTTAAATGCTTATAACTCTGCCTGGGGTTGACTTATTTTCACGGGAGTCATATTATTAGATTCCTGAATCCTTGCCGAGTCCAACGATACCAGACTTGCCATGTTTCGGCATATGGTTTGTGCAGCGTTGTAATTTAGCGCTTAAAAAACATTTGCAAATATCTTCGAAACCGCTTGTCCGATCGAGACGAAACCACCATCAGATGTTTGGAAACAGGTCGCTGGCAACATGCCAATGCCCAAATCACAAAATATTGATAGTAAGGGGTAGTAAAATCCAATCAAAATCACGTGTCAGTTATTTTTGACCTGTTTTTTCACATAAATGTCTATAACTCCGAAGCAAATTGAGATATTTTCACCAAAATTGACATACACATGTATGAGCTCACTCAGAGGACACATATGGAAATTGTGGTATTGTGCCACTTGGTGGCGCTATAAAAGAACAAAACATGAAATTACCATTGACTTAAATACAGTATTGTGATAAAAATGCTATACTTAACGAATGCATTGGTGTAACATTTTGAAACTCAGAATGTGCCATCAGCAGCATGTCCTGAAGGTACTCAAAATATTTTGAGACAGCGCCACCTTTTGGTCAAAAGTTATAACTAAATGTCCCAAAATGCTAATAACATTTGTATAAATTTACCTATTGTAATCACACAGTTCTCAATTGATTCTTTGGGTTTTGCCAAAAACATAGATAACGTTTTTCCCATAATCAGCCAAAGTTCCTGTCCGCCATCTTGATTTTCATTCAATGCCTACATTTTCAAACTCCTCCTAGACTGTTAGGGTTATGGTTTTCACCAAAATCAAATTGTATCATCTCCAGAACATGCCAACTACAATTTATGGATTTTGTGACGATAGACAAAACTGTTTTTGTAAACTGCCAGATCAAAGCTTACGCATGCTGCCAAAATTACCATTCAGGCTTTATCTCTGCATTGCCTTGATATATTGACACCAAACTTTATATGTCTCATTGTCACCTCACTCTGACCACACCACATACATTTCATAACTGCACCACCTATTTGTCAAAAGTGATAATTAAATCATATTTTTAGTTAATGTATGATTTTTCATCCATTTGCCTAAATTCATCTTTACATGTCTTTAATTGCTACTTGCTGCAGTTGGTCTGACCATTCCAGCCATGTTGGCATGTCTTGTCATCTTCTTTGCGCTTGGCCCCGGTAATGGCTGCTTGCAGCTATATTTCTTCTTCTTCTTCTTCTTCTTCTTCTTCTTCCGACTGGGCGTCTATGGCAGCCCATAGAAGCGTATGCGGGAAAGTTGTAACGGTTTGACATTCTGATAGAGGACAGTCCCAACATCAAATTGACCAATTTTGGTGTCTCTAACTCATTCCCTCTAGCGCCACCACCTGTCCAAAGTTTCAAAAATATTATGCTAATAACTTTTGAACCGTAAGGCCTATCAACAAAATTCTTTTTTCCTCTGATTCCTGAGCTCATGACGATTCGATTGCACCCTATGACGTCATTTTCCGTCATAAAAATTTTTCCGCCATTTTGAATTGTCCAAAAAACCTACTTTTGCGAACTCGTCCTAGACGGTTTGTCCGATTTTCACCAAAATTGCACCACATCATCTTCAAGCAGTGCCAACAAAAAGTTATGGAAATCAAGTTGATTCGTCAAACCGTTCTCGAAAAACGCACAATCAAATTTTACGTAGAGCTTGCAAAAACAAACGTAAGTCTGTATCTCCGCAACGCTTAATTGTATTCAGACCAAACTTGGTACATGTCATCACAAGCATGACCTGAGGCTACATGCTGCGTTTCGGCGCAGCGCCACCTACTGATCCGGAGATATAAAAAATGGATATTTTTGTTTTTAACTTCTGAACGGTTTGTCCAAAAATCATAAAAGTGGTCTCGTTAGATTCAGGGCATCATGCCGAGTCGACTGATATCCAATTTTCTCAGATCGGCCATTTTGGCTGTCGGCCATTTTGAATTAAGTGCTAAAATGCTGTATTTTTTGAACGCATGAATGAATTGTTACAAAACTTGGTATGGGTCATCAGTAGGATGCCCTGAAGGAGCCAGAGAAGTTTCGAAACAGCGCCACCTAGTGGTAAAATTACATTTTTAAATGCTTATAACTCTGGCTGGGGTTGACTTATTTTCACGGGAGTCATATTATTAGATTCCTGAATCCTTGCCGAGTCCAACGATACCAGACTTGCCATGTTTCGGCATATGGTTTGTGCAGCGTTGTAATTTAGCGCTTAAAAAACATTTGCGAATATCTTCGAAACCGCTTGTCCGATCGAGACGAAACCACCATCAGATGTTTGGAAACAGGTCGCTGGCAACATGCCAATGCCCAAATCTCAAAATATTGATAGTAAGGGGTAGTAAAATCCAATCAAAATCACGTGTCAGTTATTTTTGACCTGTTTTTTCACATAAATGTCTATAACTCCGAAGCAAATTGAGATATTTTCACCAAAATTGACATACACATGTATGAGCTCACTCAGAGGACACATATGGAAATTGTGGTATTGTGCCACTTGGTGGCGCTATAAAAGAACAAAACATGAAATTACCATTGACTTAAATACAGTATTGTGATAAAAATGCTATACTTAACGAATGCATTGGTGTAACATTTTGAAACTCAGAATGTGTCATCAGCAGCATGTCCTGAAGGTACTCAAAATATTTTGAGACAGCGCCACCTTTTGGTCAAAAGTTATAACTAAATGTCCCAAAATGCTAATAACATTTGTATAAATTTACCTATTGTAATCACACAGTTCTCAATTGATTCTTTGGGTTTTGCCAAAAACATAGATAACATTTTTCCCATAATCAGCCAAACTTCCTGTCCGCCATCTTGATTTTCATTCAATGCCTACATTTTCAAACTCCTCCTAGACTGTTAGGGTTATGGTTTTCACCAAAATCAAATCGTATCATCTCCAGAACATGCCAACTACAATTTATGGATTTTGTGACGATAGACAAAACTGTTTTTGTAAACTGCCAGATCAAAGCTTACGCATGCTTCCAAAATTACCATTCAGGCTTTATCTCTGCATTGCCTTGATATATTGACACCAAACTTTATATGTCTCATTGTCACCTCACTCTGACCACACCACATACATTTCATAACTGCACCACCTATTTGTCAAAAGTGATAATCAATTAAATCATATTTTTAGTTAATGTATGATTTTTCATCCATTTGCCTAAATTCATCTTTACATGTCTTTAATTGCTACTTGCTGCAGTTGGTCTGACCATTCCAGCCATGTTGGCATGTCTTGTCATCTTCTTTGCGCTTGGCCCCGGTAATGGCTGCTTTGTAGCTATATTTAGGGGCCAAGCACCGAAGGTGCGGAGGCACCTATTGTGTCTGTTCCGGTTCTTATTATTATTCTTCTTCTTCCGACTGGGCGTCTATGGCAGCCCATAGAAGCGTATGCGGGAAAGTTGTAACGGTTTGACATTCTGATAGAGGACAGACCCAACATCAAATACACCAATTTTGGTGTCTCTAACTCATTCCCTCTAGCGCCACCACCTGTCCAAATTTTCAAAAATATTATGCTAATAACTTTTGAACCGTAAGGCCTATCAACAAAATTCTTTTTTCCTCTGATTCCTGAGCTCATGACGATTCGATTGCACCCTATGACTTCATTTTCCGTCATAAAAAATTTTCCGCCATTTTGAATTGTCCAAAAAACCTACTTTTGCGAACTCGTCCTAGACGGTTTGTCCAATTTTCACCAAAATTGCACCACATCATCTTCAAGCAGTGCCAACAAAAAGTTATGGAAATCAAGTTGATTCGTCAAACCGTTCTCGAAAAACGCACAATCAAATTTTACGTAGAGCTTGCAAAAACAAACGTAAGTCTGTATCTCCGCAACGCTTAATTGTATTCAGACCAAACTTGGTACATGTCATCACAAGCATGACCTGAGGCTACATGCTGCGTTTCGGCGCAGCGCCACCTACTGGTCCGGAGATACAGAAAATAGCTATTTTTGTTTATAACTTCTGAACGGTTTGTCCAAAAATCATAAAAGTGGTCTTGTTACATTCAGGGCATCATGCCAAGTCGACTGATAACCAATTTTCTCAGATCGGCCATTTTGGCTGTCGGCCAATTTGAATTAAGTGCTAAAATGCTGTATTTTTTGAACGCATGAATGAATTGTTACAAAACTTGGTATGGGTCATCAGTAGGATGCCCTGAAGGAGCCAGAGAAGTTTCGAAACAGCGCCACCTAGTTGTAAAATTACATTTTTAAATGCTTATAACTCTGGCTGGGGTTGACTTATTTTCACGGGAGTCATATTATTAGATTCCTGAATCCTTGCCGAGTCCAACGATACCAGACTTGCCATGTTTCGGCATATGGTTTGTGCAGCGTTGTAATTTAGCGCTTAAAAAACATTTGCGAATATCTTCGAAACCGCTTGTCCGATCGAGACGAAACCACCATCAGATGTTTGGAAATAGGTCGCTGGCAACATGCCAATGCCCAAATCTCAAAATATTGATAGTAAGGGGTAGTAAAATCCAATCAAAATCACGTGTCAGTTATTTTTGACCTGTTTTTTCACATAAATGTCTATAACTCCGAAGCAAATTGAGATATTTTCACCAAAATTGACATACACATGTATGAGCTCACTCAGAGGACACATATGGAAATTGTGGTATTGTGCCACTTGGTGGCGCTATAAAAGAACAAAACATGAAATTACCATTGACTTAAATACAGTATTGTGATAAAAATGCTATACTTAACGAATGCATTGGTGTAACATTTTGAAACTCAGAATGTGCCATCAGCAGCATGTCCTGAAGGTACTCAAAATATTTAGAGACAGCGCCACCTTTTGGTCAAAAGTTATAACTAAATGTCCCAAAATGCTAATAACATTTGTATAAATTTACCTATTGTAATCACACAGTTCTCAATTGATTCTTTGGGTTTTGCCAAAAACATAGATAACATTTTTCCCATAATCAGCCAAACTTCCTGTCCGCCATCTTGATTTTCATTCAATGCCTACATTTTCAAACTCCTCCTAGACTGTTAGGGTTATGGTTTTCACCAAAATCAAATCGTATCATCTCCAGAACATGCCAACTACAATTTATGGATTTTGTGACGATAGACAAAACTGTTTTTGTAAACTGCCAGATCAAAGCTTACGCATGCTGCCAAAATTACCATTCAGGCTTTATCTCTGCATTGCCTTGATATATTGACACCAAACTTTATATGTCTCATTGTCACCTCACTCTGACCACACCACATACATTTCATAACTGCACCACCTATTTGTCAAAAGTGATAATTAAATCATATTTTTAGTTAATGTATGATTTTTCATCCATTTGCCTAAATTCATCTTTACATGTCTTTAATTGCTACTTGCTGCAGTTGGTCTGACCATTCCAGCCATGTTGGCATGTCTTGTCATCTTCTTTGTGCTTGGCCCCGGTAATGGCTGCTTGCAGCTATATTTATTCTTCTTCTTCTTCTTCTTCTTCCGACTGGGCATCTATGGCAGCCCATAGAAGCGTATGCGGGAAAGTTGTAACGGTTTGACATTCTGATAGAGGACAGTCCCAACATCAAATTGACCAATTTTGGTGTCTCTAACATTCCCTCTAGCGCCACCACCTGTCCAAAGTTTCAAAAATATTATGCTAATAACTTTTGAACCGTAAGGCCTATCAACAAAATTCTTTTTTCCTCTGATTCCTGAGCTCATGACGATTCGATTGCACCCTATGACGTCATTTTCCGTCATAAAAAATTTTCCGCCATTTTGAATTGTCCAAAAAACCTACTTTTGTGAACTCGTCCCAGACGGTTTGTCCGATTTTCACCAAAATTGCACCACATCATCTTCAAGCAGTGCCAACAAAAAGTTATGGAAATCAAGTTGATTCGTCAAACCGTTCTCGAAAAACGCACAATCAAATTTTACGTAGAGCTTGCAAAAACAAACGTAAGTCTGTATCTCCGCAACGCTTAATTGTATTCAGACCAAACTTGGTACATGTCATCACAAGCATGACCTGAGGCTACATGCTGCGTTTCGGCGCAGCGCCACCTACTGATCCGGAGATATAAAAAATGGATATTTTTGTTTTTAACTTCTGAACGGTTTGTCCAAAAATCATAAAAGTGGTCTCGTTAGATTCAGGGCATCATGCCGAGTCGACTGATATCCAATTTTCTCAGATCGGCCATTTTGGCTGTCGGCCATTTTGAATTAAGTGCTAAAATGCTGTATTTTTTGAACGCATGAATGAATTGTTACAAAACTCAGTATGGGTCATCAGTACGATGCCCTGAAAGAGCCAGAGAAGTTTCGAAACAGCGCCACCTAGTGGTAAAATTACATTTTTAAATGCTTATAACTCTGGCTGGGGTTGACTTATTTTCACGGGAGTCATATTATTAGATTCCTGAATCCTTGCCGAGTCCAACGATACCAGACTTGCCAGGTTTCGGCATATGGTTTGTGCAGCGTTGTAATTTAGCGCTTAAAAAACATTTGCGAATATCTTCGAAACCGCTTGTCCGATCGAGACGAAACCACCATCAGATATTTGGAAACAGGTCGCTGGCAACATGCCAATGCCCAAATCTCAAAATATTGATAGTAAGGGGTAGTAAAATCCAATCAAAATCACGTGTCAGTTATTTTTGACCTGTTTTTTCACATAAATGTCTATAACTCCGAAGCAAATTGAGATATTTTCACCAAAATTGACATACACATGTATGAGCTCACTCAGAGGACACATATGGAAATTGTGGTATTGTGCCACTTGGTGGCGCTATAAAAGAACAAAACATGAAATTACCATTGACTTAAATACAGTATTGTGATAAAAATGCTATACTTAACGAATGCATTGGTGTAACATTTTGAAACTCAGAATGTGCCATCAGCAGCATGTCCTGAAGGTACTCAAAATATTTTGAGACAGCGCCACCTTTTGGTCAAAAGTTATAACTAAATGTCCCAAAATGCTAATAACATTTGTATAAATTTACCTATTGTAATCACACTGTTCTCAATTGATTCTTTGGGTTTTGCCAAAAACATAGATAACATTTTTCCCATAATCAGCCAAACTTCCTGTCCGCCATCTTGATTTTCATTCAATGCCTACTTTTTCAAACTCCTCCTAGACGGTTAGGGTTATGGTTTTCACCAAAATCAAATCGTATCATCTCCAGAACATGCCAACTACAATTTATGGATTTTGTGACGATAGACAAAACTGTTTTTGTAAACTGCCAGATCAAAGCTTACGCATGCTGCCAAAATTACCATTCAGGCTTTATCTCTGCATTGCCTTGATATATTGACACCAAACTTTATATGTCTCATTGTCACCTCACTCTGACCACACCACATATATTTCATAACTGCACCACCTATTTGTCAAAAGTGATAATTAAATCATATTTTTAGTTAATGTATGATTTTTCATCCATTTGCCTAAATTCATCTTTACATGTCTTTAATTGCTACTTGCTGCAGTTGGTCTGACCATTCCAGCCATGTTGGCATGTCTTGTCATCTTCTTTGCGCTTGGCCCCGGTAATGGCTGCTTGCAGCTATATTTCTTCTTCTTCTTCTTCTTCTTCTTCCGACTGGGCGTCTATGGCAGCCCATAGAAGCGTATGCGGGAAAGTTGTAACGGTTTGACATTCTGATAGAGGACAGTCCCAACATCAAATTGACCAATTTTGGTGTCTCTAACTCATTCCCTCTAGCACCACCACCTGTCCAAAGTTTCAAAAATATTATGCTAATAACTTTTGAACCGTAAGGCCTATCAACAAAATTCTTTTTCCTCTGATTCCTGAGCTCATGACGATTCGATTGCACCCTATGACGTCATTTTCCGTCATAAAAAATTTTCCGTCATTTTGAATTGTCCAAAAAACCTACTTTTGCGAACTCGTCCTAGACGGTTTGTCCGATTTTCACCAAAATTGCACCACATCATCTTCAAGCAGTGCCAACAAAAAGTTATGGAAATCAAGTTGATTCGTCAAACCGTTCTCGAAAAACGCACAATCAAATTTTACGTAGAGCTTGCAAAAACAAACGTAAGTCTGTATCTCCGCAACGCTTAATTGTATTCAGACCAAACTTGGTACATGTCATCACAAGCATGACTTGAGGCTACATGCTGCGTTTCGGCGCAGCGCCACCTACTGGTCCGGAGATACAGAAAATAGCTATTTTTGTTTATAACTTCTGAACGGTTTGTCCAAAAATCATAAAAGTGGTCTTGTTACATTCAGGGCATCATGCCGAGTCGACTGATAACCAATTTTCTCAGATCGGCCATTTTGGCTGTCGGCCAATTTGAATTAAGTGCTAAAATGCTGTATTTTTTGAACGCATGAATGAATTGTTACAAAACTTGGTATGGGTCATCAGTAGGATGCCCTGAAGGAGCCAGAGAAGTTTCGAAACAGCGCCACCTAGTGGTAAAATTACATTTTTAAATGCTTATAACTCTGGCTGGGGTTGACTTATTTTCACGGGAGTCATATTATTAGATTCCTGAATCCTTGCCGAGTCCAACGATACCAGACTTGCCAGGTTTCGGCATATGGTTTGTGCAGCGTTGTAATTTAGCGCTTAAAAAACATTTGCGAATATCTTCGAAACCGCTTGTCCGATCGAGACGAAACCACCATCAGATGTTTGGAAACAGGTCGCTGGCAACATGCCAATGCCCAAATCTCAAAATATTGATAGTAAGGGGTAGTAAAATCCAATCAAAATCACGTGTCAGTTATTTTTGACCTGTTTTTTCACATAAATGTCTATAACTCCGAAGCAAATTGAGATATTTTCACCAAAATTGACATACACATGTATGAGCTCACTCAGAGGACACATATGGAAATTGTGGTATTGTGCCACTTGGTGGCGCTATAAAAGAACAAAACATGAAATTACCATTGACTTAAATACAGTATTGTGATAAAAATGCTATACTTAACGAATGCATTGGTGTAACATTTTGAAACTCAGAATGTGCCATCAGCAGCATGTCCTGAAGGTACTCAAAATATTTTGAGACAGCGCCACCTTTTGGTCAAAAGTTATAACTAAATGTCCCAAAATGCTAATAACATTTGTATAAATTTACCTATTGTAATCACACAGTTCTCAATTGATTCTTTGGGTTTTGCCAAAAACATAGATAACATTTTTCCCATAATCAGCCAAACTTCCTGTCCGCCATCTTGATTTTCATTCAATGCCTACATTTTCAAACTCCTCCTAGACTGTTAGGGTTATGGTTTTCACCAAAATCAAATCGTATCATCTCCAGAACATGCCAACTACAATTTATGGATTTTGTGACGATAGACAAAACTGTTTTTGTAAACTGCCAGATCAAAGCTTACGCATGCTGCCAAAATTACCATTCAGGCTTTATCTCTGCATTGCCTTGATATATTGACACCAAACTTTATATGTCTCATTGTCACCTCACTCTGACCACACCACATACATTTCATAACTGCACCACCTATTTGTCAAAAGTGATAATTAAATCATATTTTTAGTTAATGTATGATTTTTCATCCATTTGCCTAAATTCATCTTTACATGTCTTTAATTGCTACTTGCTGCAGTTGGTCTGACCATTCCAGCCATGTTGGCATGTCTTGTCATCTTCTTTGCGCTTGGCCCCGGTAATGGCTGCTTGCAGCTATATTTCTTCTTCTTCTTCTTCTTCTTCTTCCGACTGGGCGTCTATGGCAGCCCATAGAAGCGTATGCGGGAAAGTTGTAACGGTTTGACATTCTGATAGAGGACAGTCCCAACATCAAATTGACCAATTTTGGTGTCTCTAACTCATTCCCTCTAGCGCCACCACCTGTCCAAAGTTTCAAAAATATTATGCTAATAACTTTTGAACCGTAAGGCCTATCAACAAAATTCTTTTTTCCTCTGATTCCTGAGCTCATGACGATTCGATTGCACCCTATGACGTCATTTTCCGTCATAAAAAATTTTCCGTCATTTTGAATTGTCCAAAAAACCTACTTTTGCGAACTCGTCCTAGACGGTTTGTCCGATTTTCACCAAAATTGCACCACATCATCTTCAAGCAGTGCCAACAAAAAGTTATGGAAATCAAGTTGATTCGTCAAACCGTTCTCGAAAAACGCACAATCAAATTTTACGTAGAGCTTGCAAAAACAAACGTAAGTCTGTATCTCCGCAACGCTTAATTGTATTCAGACCAAACTTGGTACATGTCATCACAAGCATGACTTGAGGCTACATGCTGCGTTTCGGCGCAGCGCCACCTACTGGTCCGGAGATACAGAAAATAGCTATTTTTGTTTATAACTTCTGAACGGTTTGTCCAAAAATCATAAAAGTGGTCTTGTTACATTCAGGGCATCATGCCGAGTCGACTGATAACCAATTTTCTCAGATCGGCCATTTTGGCTGTCGGCCAATTTGAATTAAGTGCTAAAATGCTGTATTTTTTGAACGCATGAATGAATTGTTACAAAACTTGGTATGGGTCATCAGTAGGATGCCCTGAAGGAGCCAGAGAAGTTTCGAAACAGCGCCACCTAGTGGTAAAATTACATTTTTAAATGCTTATAACTCTGGCTGGGGTTGACTTATTTTCATGGGAGTCATATTATTAGATTCCTGAATCCTTGCCGAGTCCAACGATACCAGACTTGCCATGTTTCGGCATATGGTTTGTGCAGCGTTGTAATTTAGCGCTTAAAAAACATTTGCGAATATCTTCGAAACCGCTTGTCCGATCGAGACGAAACCACCATCAGATGTTTGGAAACAGGTCGCTGGCAACATGCCAATGCCCAAATCTCAAAATATTGATAGTAAGGGGTAGTAAAATCCAATCAAAATCACGTGTCAGTTATTTTTGACCTGTTTTTTCACATAAATGTCTATAACTCCGAAGCAAATTGAGATATTTTCACCAAAATTGACATACACATGTATGAGCTCACTCAGAGGACACATATGGAAATTGTGGTATTGTGCCACTTGGTGGCGCTATAAAAGAACAAAACATGAAATTACCATTGACAAATACAGTATTGTGATAAAAATGCTATACTTAACGAATGCATTGGTGTAACATTTTGAAACTCAGAATGTGCCATCAGCAGCATGTCCTGAAGGTACTCAAAATATTTTGAGACAGCGCCACCTTTTGGTCAAAAGTTATAACTAAATGTCCCAAAATGCTAATAACATTTGTATAAATTTACCTATTGTAATCACACAGTTCTCAATTGATTCTTTGGGTTTTGCCAAAAACATAGATAACATTTTTCCCATAATCAGCCAAACTTCCTGTCCGCCATCTTGATTTTCATTCAATGCCTACATTTTCAAACTCCTCCTAGACTGTTAGGGTTATGGTTTTCACCAAAATCAAATCGTATCATCTCCAGAACATGCCAACTACAATTTATGGATTTTGTGACGATAGACAAAACTGTTTTTGTAAACTGCCAGATCAAAGCTTACGCATGCTGCCAAAATTACCATTCAGGCTTTATCTCTGCATTGCCTTGATATATTGACACCAAACTTTATATGTCTCATTGTCACCTCACTCTGACCACACCACATACATTTCATAACTGCACCACCTATTTGTCAAAAGTGATAATTAAATCATATTTTTAGTTAATGTATGATTTTTCATCCATTTGCCTAAATTCATCTTTACATGTCTTTAATTGCTACTTGCTGCAGTTGGTCTGACCATTCCAGCCATGTTGGCATGTCTTGTCATCTTCTTTGCGCTTGGCCCCGGTAATGGCTGCTTGCAGCTATATTTCTTCTTCTTCTTCTTCTTCTTCTTCCGACTGGGCGTCTATGGCAGCCCATAGAAGCGTATGCGGGAAAGTTGTAACGGTTTGACATTCTGATAGAGGACAGTCCCAACATCAAATTGACCAATTTTGGTGTCTCTAACTCATTCCCTCTAGCGCCACCACCTGTCCAAAGTTTCAAAAATATTATGCTAATAACTTTTGAACCGTAAGGCCTATCAACAAAATTCTTTTTTCCTCTGATTCCTGAGCTCATGACGATTCGATTGCACCCTATGACGTCATTTTCCGTCATAAAAATTTTTCCGCCATTTTGAATTGTCCAAAAAACCTACTTTTGCGAACTCGTCCTAGACGGTTTGTCCGATTTTCACCAAAATTGCACCAGATCATCTTCAAGCAGTGCCAACAAAAAGTTATGGAAATCAAGTTGATTCGTCAAACCGTTCTCGAAAAACGCACAATCAAATTTTACGGAGAGCTTGCAAAAACAAACGTAAGTCTGTATCTCCGCAACGCTTAATTGTATTCAGACCAAACTTGGTACATGTCATCACAAGCATGACCTGAGGCTACATGCTGCGTTTCGGCGCAGCGCCACCTACTGATCCGGAGATATAAAAAATGGATATTTTTGTTTTTAACTTCTGAACGGTTTGTCCAAAAATCATAAATGTGGTCTCGTTAGATTCAGGGCATCATGCCGAGTCAACTGATATCCAATTTTCTCAGATCGGCCATTTTGGCTATCGGCCATTTTGAATTATGTGCTAAAATGCTGTATTTTTTGAACGCATGAATGAATTGTTACAAAACTCGGTATGGGTCATCAGTACGATGCCCTGAAGGAGCCAGAGAAGTTTCGAAACAGCGCCACCTAGTGGTAAAATTACATTTTTAAATGCTTATAACTCTGGCTGGGGTTGACTTATTTTCACGGGAGTCATATTATTAGATTCCTGAATCCTTGCCGAGTCCAACGATACCAGACTTGCCAGGTTTCGGCATATGGTTTGTGCAGCGTTGTAATTTAGCGCTTAAAAAACATTTGCGAATATCTTCGAAACCGCTTGTCCGATCGAGACGAAACCACCATCAGATGTTTGGAAACAGGTCGCTGGCAACATGCCAATGCCCAAATCTCAAAATATTGATAGTAAGGGGTAGTAAAATCCAATCAAAATCACGTGTCAGTTATTTTTGACCTGTTTTTTCACATAAATGTCTATAACTCCGAAGCAAATTGAGATATTTTCACCAAAATTGACATACACATGTATGAGCTCACTCAGAGGACACATATGGAAATTGTGGTAGTGTGCCACTTGGTGGCGCTATAAAAGAACAAAACATGAAATTACCATTGACTTAAATACAGTATTGTGATAAAAATGCTATACTTAACGAATGCATTGGTGTAACATTACGAAACTCAAAATGTGCCATCAGCAGCATGTCCTGAAGGTACTCAAAATATTTTGAGACAGCGCCACCTTTTGGTCAAAAGTTATAACTAAATGTCCCAAAATGCTAATAACATTTGTATAAATTTACCTATTGTAATCACACTGTTCTCAATTGATTCTTTGGGTTTTGCCAAAAACATAGATAACATTTTTCCCATAATCAGCCAACTTCCTGTCTGCCATCTTGATTTTCCTTCAATGCCTACTTTTTCAAACTCCTCCTAGACTGTTAGGGTTATGGTTTTCACCAAAAATCGAATCGTATCATCTCCAGACCATGCCAACTACAATTTATGGATTTTGTGACGATAGACAAAACTGTTTTTGTAAACTGCCAGATCAAAGCCTACGCATGCTGCCAAAATTACCATTCAGGCTTTATCTCTGCAATGCCTTGACATTTTGACACCAAACTTTATATGTCTCATTGTCACCTCACTCTGACCACACCACATACATTTCATAACTGCACCACCTAT
>JAVLUX010000011.1:41346921-41476921 GCA_032164185.1 Moxostoma hubbsi | reverse complement strand
AAAGTTTAAAAAATCAAAGTGCAGGACAAATGGAGTTATTTACTCCCAAAAGAAAGAACCGATTCCGAACACCTGAAAGGAGTGGTTATTAATTCTAGACTTGCATCCTGTACTAACCCACATAATTTGGTTACAAAAACCTGCCTCTAGTCTTCATTGTCTACTCGCAAACAGCTTTGACCCGCCCTCAAACGCTAGACTAAGCGGTAGACCAATCACAACAGACTGGGTCATCTGACCAATCAGAGCAGAGTAGGCTAGTTTAGAATGAACGCTTTAGAACGGATAATTGGAGTCGTTTTTGTCACTGGGGACAAAAAGTTAATGTTTACAAACTGGTAATTACAAGGATATTATACTATAAATGTGGCTTATGAGGACATTTCGTGCGCACACGTGTTGGAGCAGCTATCATTATGATGTAGACATTAATAACCATACACATTATGGGTTAGGGTTAGGTTTTTATACTGTATGAACTATAGATTCTATCCCCTAACCCTCACTAAAAACTTTCTGCATTTTTACATTTTCCAAAAAACATAGTTTAGTATAGTTTAAGTGATTTGAATTATGGGGACACTAGAAATGTCCTCATAAACCACATTTATAGCATAATACCCTTGTAATTACCAGTTTGTAACCTAAAACATTTTGTAAACCACAAGAAAAAAAAATAGTGTATTCTTCAAAGTGAAATTGTGGTAGAAATAAAGCACATTGCTGTCTAATTCAGTTTATTTGAACCATTTTGAACATAAATGTAAGCTTCAAAAACAGTATTATTATGGCCAGCTTGTTCAAGACCACAACATAAAGGGGAGTTAGACAAAAAATGCAATTAATAGATATGATTTTATTATAAATGAATTCAAATTAACCTAATGACAGAAAATAATCTGGGAGTTAAAGCAAAAAGAATATCACATGGAGCTGGTAACCGCAGGAGAATATCGTGCAGATATTCATTCTTTTGGTGATCATACCCCCAAAGAGAGAGCAGAGAGATGAAGATAAGGTTTACACTTTTATACAACACAACCCCAAATTAAATAAATGAATTACTTCCCCAGCCAACCAGAATCTGTCCCACACTGCCACCTAGGACAGAGGGAGGAAGGTCAGGGTCATAACAGTATGTAAAAGGGAGCTGTAGATAAACAGAGTATATTTGAGAAAAGATTTCATGAATTTTGAAAGATGTTGTCATTAAATGCTTTTTGTATCAAAGCATTGACAAGATGATCCACAGTTCAGTTCACAGACACTGATGAAGTGTTGAAATTCTGAGGAGTTTTGAAATGTATACTAGGTATTAGGAAAAGCATGTAACCAATTGTAAACATAGGGTTATGTATCATAACATTTTAATGGTCCAACACTCAAATATTTCGTAGTTTGTAAATTGTAACTTCGTGCCCATATACTCTAGAACTAGTCTAGTTTGTAACTTCTGCATGGTGCAGCCGGCCCCAGAGTGGATGATGTGCTGTCCGCTGATGTTTCAACATCATCTCCTTGACAACACTGTTTTGGCAGACTCACCATTATCTCTGGGGCTTCAGTGACTTTTTTGCGCTTTGCTGCACCACTTTCGTTATGCCGTATTATTTATTTATTTAATTATTGTCATTGAGGCTGGCTAATCTATTCAATAATGTGTGAGTTGCTAACTATTTGGCAAGCTGTCTATTTTTACTAGCTGTCTGACAGTGTTTGATAGCCAAGTGCAACAGGTAAGTACTCTGTGATGGGGAGGTGTTGGGGTTCTTGTCCGAGGCAGTTGAATGGATTACTTATAGGAGAATTGTGGAGACATGACTACTATATCAGGAACAAATATATAATAGCCAACACAATTTATTTTCATAGTTATAATCTTTAATCCATTGGTTTTACACCAAAATAATATGTCAATCATATGACATGAACATCAGGAAGCTTCAGCCTTTAATAAAGCCTATGACAAATGAACATCATCCAACTGCAATTACTTGGTTTGCTTGCCTTCTAGCTTCACTTCGGTGTTGATGCAAAGTGTTGTTTTCTCTATCTTCATCAGTGCTGTTTAGAATGTCGAGGTTGTCTAGCCTTTTCAGATGTTTGACGTCCTCCATAGCACTTTAGTCATTCTCAGAATACAAATGGATCGGGATAAGTTTTGTGTTCTGTGCCACCAGAAGTGCAGAAGCTTATTTCAATTAGCATATTCAGCACTTATAACTTGCCGAACATACTTAGATACAGTATATAGCCTATATATAGCCTATATACTGTATGTACAGTACTTTGTAACTGTGGTTAAAAATAAATATACCCAACTGGAACATTTCATTTTTAATAAACAAGTAAAAGTATAAAAGTAAAGAAAAAAAGTTTAAAATGCACTCAAGTGCTGTAATGAGTCGTTGTAATTTGTTACTCATACTGCAGAGGAATTGGAAATGTATGTTTTGTAATGTCATTTTGTTTTCTGTAAAATATCAAAGATACAAAATTGACTGGTGGGTAACTCAGACACTCTTACTCGCCACTTTGACAGATTATATTTTTTCAGGGTTTTTCCTGCATCGAAAATTCTGTGAATATCAGTATATTCATGCCACTCATAACTTAAACGTGCATCTGTGCAGGGTGAATGAAGCGTGCTTTCGGTGAACCATCGCAGCACACACCAGTGACAAGATCACCAGAGCGAAACTTGCACAATTCCGTCACACTTCACTCGATATAGCAGCGGCCGGTGGAAAACACAAAAATGATGTGACCCATCTGAATTCTACAGAGAACATTCTAGTATAAAGCGTTGTATGCAGGAAGTCAAACCTCTCAAACTCCTATGCAGCACATACATTATAAACAGCACAAACACATCATCACCATTACTAAAATGTATAAACAAAATTTCATGCAGCAACCCTAACTGGTAACTTGAATGATTCATATTATATCTATAAGGTTGAATCTATTAGACTTTATTTTCATAAGGCTTGTAGTTAAAGGTTTCTAAATGTGTTTCGGCTATTAGCTTTTTCATAACAAACAACATTTTTTTTGTTTTAGTTTTTTAGAAAAGTCTATCAACATTAACATAACAGTAACAGTAATGTGACGTTACCCATGGTCTTACCTTATAGCATCATCAATACAAATGACACTGTTAAACAATGCCAGAACAATGGTAAACTTTCATTGGCATGTGCAATTTGAAGGGGTTGAAATGGATTCCATGAATTACAGTATGGACATGTTATTGACAAATGTTCCTCCTGTTCTATCATACTTCTGTTCAAACTGGCATTTGGCTTTGGATATTTTAGGTTACTTAAACCATTAAGCTTCTGTCCTGTTGAACTCACATCATTTTTGTTTAAATATAATGCATACGGTAATAGTCTACCTTCAGTTACCTTCATCACTTTTTGTGAGGTGTGGGATTGTGGCTAGTGACCTTGGTAAATACTAGTGATCCAAACATTACATTTATGCATTTATGACATAGGGTTATGTATCAAACAGTTCATTTCAAACCCTGCTTCCAGTGATCTTGTATTGTATAACATGTATAAAGTGTTTGGGTGGTTGCTGAACATTTTGGAAGATTTTTAACTGTTCAAGCTGTATGTTGGAAAAGACAACTGTATGAAGATATTGGTAAAAATGGTTTCGGTATTGAGAAATGTGACAGTAAGGATGTGAATACTTAATGGAAAAGTTCAGTTGTTGCTTGTTTGTTTTTTTGCCTCTCCTAGAAACAAGCCAAATATTGAATTTTCAGGACTTGATTTCACCAGCCTTGGTCAAAACATCCTCAGAGGTCGAGGTTAATGGGGTTTGATAGCAGATCTGGGTCAGAAACCTCGAGATGGGCATTTTCAGGTCAGTAAAGACAATAATTGTGTTACTGTTGGTGATAATCATGATCCTGAAGGGAAACGATCCACCTATGAGAGAATCATGGCCAACAAAGGCCAAAAGACCACTGCAGCGACTGCCAACTTTCATGACACACTCTTAAACCACTTATATATTTGTACAAATCTGAATATTTTCAAATAGAATTCAAATATATTGATTCTATACTCATAAACAGTTTTACATTTTTATATTGTTTTCAGTTAAATTACATCATTCGCAATGCTTCATGGAATAGTAGTTCATTCCCTAATAAAAGGTGTTAAGTGCATTTGTCTTTTTGTCTGATTTTTAAATACTTTTTTTTTGTTTTAAGTCAGTTATTAATGTTGTAATTCACCTCGGAGCTTGGTGGTTCAGTTCATGACTTACAACTCTTTTATGAAGGATGTTATTTTTTTTTTTGAAAAAAATGAATGGGAAAAACACTTCCGGAAACAAGCTGACTGAAAACATGGACATATTCCTAGAGTTTGAATTAGATCAGATTACAACAGAATCAGGCTTGTCCTAGATTATATATCACATGCATTTCAAATTACAATCACTACAATCCTTTGGTTTTGCACTCAGAAAGGGTACTTCAGTTCTATAAGGGCTTTATTGTTGTTGTTTTTGTTGGTTTGTCTTTTGACTCTGAAAATAAGGGAAGAAAACATATTTCTGTCGTCATGTGTGTAAATCCAGTTTATATAACGAGCCGTTATATCAATGTGTATTGATGTTTCCTCAGATACAAAGAAAAGCGAAATAAACAAATAAAATGAGACAAAATTAGCCCAAAGAAAATAACATAATAACAATAATTTCATTGTAAAACAATAATTTCATTGTAAAATTCATCACTGACTGACTGTTTTCAATTTCAAAGAATTGCTCAAGGGTTTGTGAGAGCTCAACCAACAGTGGGACAGTGGAGATCCTGCAGTTAGCTCAGAGATTATTACATGGACATTATCAACACATTCATTTAATCGCATTACTTTTATGTATGGAGTCTGTACACATTAGTAAATGAGTTAGTATCTGTCATTATGTACATTATTGCTACACTAGACCAATATTAAATTAATTTGGATTTTCTTGACACAATTGTACTTTGCCTTAGACAGGGTGGGATTGTTTTTTTAAATAGTTTTACATATCCTCAAAAAAAGTGTTGTGTTCCTTTGCAATAAATGAACCATGGTTTTACTACAGTAACTATAGTTGAACTATTATTACTATAGTATTTGAATAGTAAAACCACAACCACAAAATTCACCATGATTTTACTTGTTTTCCTGTTTTATTACCCGTTTTATTATGGTTAACCATTACAAAAATGAACAGTGCTTGTACAGTCAATGTACATATAATGCCCTCAGAGGACAGAGCATGTGCAGTTTCTTAGCCTCGTCTGACTCAAGGGAGGGGGAGAGAAAGCTTGCAAGGTTACAACCTGAGCCCTGAAGGGGGTGACCAGCACTTTGGGGTTGAGAATGGTTTTTGATAAGCCCGGTTCAAACTCAAAGCAAGAGTTGTTGACCCTCAAGGTCCCCGACATGTTTGACTAAAGCCAAAGCGAGTAGAAGCACAGTCTTCAAGGAGAGTATGCAAAAGGTTACTGCCTCTAATGACTAAAAAATGGGAACCCGTTGGTGCATTTAGTATCAGTAATAAGTGCCATGCCAGGACAGTAGCAGGGCAAAAGGGCACCATCTGTCTTCCACTATACAACAATTTACTGACCAGAGGATGTTTACCCACAGACAAACCACTCAAGGGGTCAATCCTGGTTGCTATGGCAGCAACGCCACAGGGTTTAACAAGCATGCATGCCTATTGCATATGCAATGATGTCTTTTGTTTTTAAATGGCAGCCTTCTGGCACATCACAAACAATAGTGAAAACAGTCATCTAATTGACCTGTGATATGCCAGAAGTCGCTTACGAATTTTCGATGGCAGGGAAGCGAGTGGCCCGCTTTACTGGGCCTACTTGAGACCAGAATAAAGCACTGTGCACTCGTACCGAATGGGCAAACTGCTTGAAATGGAGGAGAGGATGTATGCAAGGCAGGTCCGGCAACTAATCCTCAAACTCCATGCTCTATTCTCTGTCCTCACGCGCTTCTTCGTACAGAAGAAGCGCGTGAGCAGGCAGAGTGGGAAACTGCTTCGGCTTTCTGAACGAAAGTGAGCTGAGAGCGAAGCATCTTGAGTTTCATGCCTTCACAGAAAGTCAATCAATCTTAACAAGTGCTACTTATAAAAACAGTACTCAAGCCCACCACACAGTGGGATATATCGCTTTGTTTTTATGCTTATGGAGACATTTGCAAAACACCATCTTGGAAAAGATGTTGTTAAGCAAACGGCTCTTTTATTTGCTTTTTGTACAGTAAAACACAACACAAGAACAAGAACAATAGCGTTTTCACATGCGTATGATAAAGGATACACTTTCCATTGAATCAACAGCGAAGCGAGGCTCGTCCATTTGTCAGAGCACAACATGGAAGTAGAAAACAATCCACTCGCTGTGAAAAATATTGCAACCCTGAAAGAGAAAATTCCGATGAAATGGCATGTTTTGCACTATATGCTCGTGATGTTTTGCACATCGGGGGCTGAACATCATAGCACCATCGCCAATAAATTGGCATGACTGTAAAGGGCTTCAGAGATTGTAACTCCAGGATGGAGCTTCCCATAGCATCAGCAACTTATAAGGGAACCATGGTTAATTTCTTGCAATGAAATGCAAAATAATTTAGAGGGAATGAAAAAAATGTCAGAAATGTAATTCCCCCTAAGGGGCAAGTTTTTTTTACAGGATAGTAAATTGTCAAACTTGTGTAGGTAGGAGCATATTGTATTCATATTGCTTCATATTGAGTTGAAACTGCAGGTTCTAAACTGATAACGGTGATTTGGAAAATTAGCCTGTGACATGATTTAAGGCAAATTTACAGTCATTTTGAATTGAGATTTGCACTTATGTTGTAAATTAACTGACACCTGTTGTTCCTTAAAGGACTCCATGACTGACATTAGCTACATTTACATGGGATGTAATAGTCTGACTATTGTCTGTTTCTAAATTTCTACAATTGGACGATATTCCAGTTGAGGTGTTAAAACAATTTATAGAATTGCACGTCTCCTGTTTACAGCATGTGGAACAAGATTAGTTTCTGATGTCCCTCCAGTATAACACATCTCTTCTATAGAATAATGTTAGTGTATGCAGTTATTTTTTTTACAGTTTAACTGTTATTTTCTAATTATAGATTTTATTTTTACAAGTTCACAAACATTGGAAGGTAAAATGTGTCGTCAAGCAGTTTGACTGCTCTATGATGCAAAATACATAGGGTCATAGTTAGATTGAGATTTATAATGGGACTTTTAAGATACTCCACATCTCAATTCAAACTTATTCTGACTATTTTAAATATTTAATATTTAAAATAATCAGAAAATGCTTTTTACATATTAATTTCACATTCAGATTACTGTCATAGTCAGATTATTGCTGTTTATGTAAATGTAAACCAAATTTTGAAGACTATGAATTATTTTAGAATAGGGCTGGCAATACTCCAGATTCTTTTGTTTTTTAAATACTGTACAGTATATACAACCTTCTGACACCACTCCAACTTGAATGATAAAGGAAAAACTTTGTTTGCTGTAGTTAAAATCATTTTTCATAAAGATAAGGTGATGTGGTTCAAAGTATTTCCTTATTAAAGGTCTTACTATACATACAGTACATACATAATCTGATGAAACCATCATCATTATGATAAATACAACATTTCCAGTGCAACATGAGAAGGTGATAATGTAGTGTATATAAACATTCTACTGTAAAGTGCCTACAAGCAACACAACATTATTACACATTCAAGGTAAAAAAAAGTGCAAACATTTCTTTAGATGTATAAAAACAATTGATTTAGAAATTAAAATACATACAAATGTATATATATATATATATATATATATATATATATATATATATATATATATATATATATATATATATATATATATATCATGCTTTTGTTCTTTACGACTTTACACTTCTCAGACCTACATCTTGCAAGCTAAAATTCATATACATTATTTTTTTATTGTTGTTTGTGTGTCTTTTTTACAGATAATACAGAAAATAAAAGTGTTTTTTTTTTTTTTTTATCAGATCAGTTGAAATGTACATATTGCATGTCCCTCTGAATGCAAACGTATCGAAAGATAATTCGAGAGGTAAGTGGAGAGCAAACAGTTTTAACAGATAAATCATGAGTCTTCAGTCTGTGTTTATGGATGGTGTTGTTTGTTGCATTCGAGGGTTGTATGTTCCTGCACTAGCAAAGGGAAATGACTATATGATAGAACTGTACATATACACACCTGCCCATATACCCAAACCTATTGGAGCTGCCATAGTAGGGTGGCACAAGCACAGGAGAATCGTATAAATGTGAGTTTTTATTTTGGTGTTTTTGTTAAATTCCTTTTACCAATATTTTTATTTAATTCTTTAAATAAATATTTACATAAACTCTGGTCTTAATAGTCATAATAGAATCACATTTGTAAATGCACTTTGTAAGTGTTCTGGAAAGAAGCATCTGTACATGTGAAGCCAGTTCAATTGGAATGCCACACACTCCATAAATGTCCTGTCTGAACAGATTATTGGGGTACATTTTGGTGAATAAAAAAAATCAATTCTTTCTTTGTGTTGAGTTTCATCCAGCACTCTATATTCCAGTGGCAGATTAAATGTGTCTTCAGAGACTAGATTTACATGCTTTATTCTGAATCTATCTTCTAACCACAAGCCTTGTGCACATTAATGGAGATGATCTGGCCCTTTCAAGGAACCAGGAAGTCTATTTGCTCTACGGGTGAACAAACCTAACAATAATATTGTTCATCACCACTGCTGCTTATCAGGAATGCCCTGAATTTTGTTAGTGGATTGATCTTTTTACATAGTTCCTGCTATCCACATTTCTTTTTTTTTTTTATCTTGATGTACGACTTCCTTTATTATTTTTTCCGTGGCTTTATGTCCTGGTCATGAGGCAGTTTACAATCCCAACATTGTTTTGACCAGTGCCAAGAGTATTTGTTCTTAAAGTGGCAAATCGTTTTGCTTTTTGAATCACTTATTTTGCACCAATATTGTGTGTGTGTGTGTGTGTGCCCCACTGCTCAAGTTTATTTGAATGTGTTGCATTTGGGTGTGTGTGTGTGTGTGTGTGTGTGTGTGTGTGTGTGTGTGTGTGTGTGTGTGTGTGTGTGTTTCAATTTTGAGGGCCCTGGCCCCAGCCTCCGGCACTTGGGGGACGGCTCGGCTCTCCGCTCCCTGATTGGTCGAGTTCAGCACTGTCACAGTCTGAATCCTCACACAGCGCACGAGTCTGTGAAAAGAGAGAGTAGGATCAAACTCTTGGACACATTATACAGGGAATTCACTAAGAATTAATTGGATCCGTTAGAAGCACCATTGTTTTGCATGCCCTGTCTATGCTGGTTTAGTGCCCGAACAGACAAAGGCACAAACAAGCCCACCAAATCTGTGCTGAACGCAATCTATAATTAGCATCATTTACATAGAAAGGAGGCATGTTTGCATGGAAAGGAATGACAATGACTTCATTTAAATACTCAGGAAGCAGCACAATTTCATCAATGATTACACCCGCTTAAACTAGATTGCAGAGGTTAGTGAATTTGATGTAGCTTTTTGCACTGAAATACCACGCGCAAAAGTGGTGCAACTGTTGAATTCACCCCTGTATTTTTGCATTATACAGATACATTTATTGTGAAGTATATTAGGTCAAATTTTATGTTGTGTGTTTTGTGTACCTCCAAGATATTTTGTTCAAGGTCAAAGTTTGCTCTCTCAGCTTCAAGGGCCGCAGCCTCTCTTTCAGACAGAGTGGGGTCTGTGATATCAGCAGGAATCTCAGAGCCTTGAGAGATTAGGTCATCGCTACGATCATCCAATCGCTCGTCTGTGTTGGTACTGACCACGTCTGGTGTGCCACTGTGGGAGTGATCTGTTGTATGCCCCTCCTCTCCCTCTGAAACGGACAGGTTCTCCGAACTGAACGTGGATACTGATTGGCACTTTGTTATACTGGTCGGCCGTCTGTCAGTTGCACAATTAATAACATAAATAATTAAATGAGGACATGATTGAAATTTAAATGACTAAACTGGCAAAAATATACTCCAATTAGAAAATTCCCAGTACCAGTCTTCAGTGGCAGCTGAACATACATCGACATGTAAACATGCAAATGTTTGCTACTACTGGCCAATAGATCTATGGCACTAAAGTTTTGCATAGCTATCTTTGGTAACTACAAATGTTTTCCATCACTATTCAGAAGATCAATGGCAAATATTTGTTTACTTTAAATGTTTGCCACCACTGGCAAAAAGATATATGGCATTTCTTTGTTAACTGTAAATGTTTGCCACTACTCGCCAATAGATCAATGGCAAATCTATGGCAATTGGTCTATATACAGTACAGTATGTTTGCCACTACTATCCAAAAGATCAATGGCAAATCTTTGGTAAAAATAAATGTTTGCCACTACTAGCCAACAGATCTATGGCATTTCTTTGTTAAAAGTAAATGTTTGCCACTAATCATCAAAAGATCAATGGAAAATCTTTGGTTACAGTAAATGTTTGCCACTACAGCTCAAATGAACAGGAGCAAATCTTTTTAACTATAAATGTTTTCCACTACTAGCCACTAAATCTATAGAAAATCATTGGTAAAAATAAATGTTTGCTGCTTCTTGCCAAAAGATCAATGACAAATCTTTGGTATCCATGATTGTTTGCCATCACTAGACAAAAGATCAATGGCAACTCTTTGGTAACTGGCCTATATACAGTATGCTTGCCAATTGATCTATAGCAAATATTTGTTAACTATAATTGTTTGCCACTACTAGCCTCTAAATCTATGGCAAATCATTGGTAATGTCATGGTTGCTGTTGTAACCTCCATTCCCTGATGGAGGGAATGAGACGTTGTGTCCATTGTAGTGACACAAGGGGTATTTCTTGAGAGCCTTGCATACCTCTGGATTTGAGAAAAGGCCAATAAAATATTGGCAGACAGAATTTGCATGTCCCGCCCCCGGACATTCAGGTATAAATGGAAGCGGACGTGCATCTGTCAGTCAGGAGCCAAGAGTAAGGTTCGGACGTTTACAGTGGTTGGTCTAGTGTCGTGGCAAGGGGGACACATCGTCTCGTTCCCTTCATCAAGGAACAGAGGTTACAACAGTAACCATGATGTTCCCCTTCTGTCACTCACTCAATGTTGTGTCAATTGTAGTGACACAAGGGTTCCCATTTAAAAATGCCATGCACTAAACCATGTTACGTGTACTGCTGACACTGGTGAAAGCAAGATACTGCGTGTTAGAAGCAACTGTATTGGCCGCACATACGTAACCCTCCCCAACGCCCCAAAAAAGTGTCATATACCAGCACCCCTGAGGATTCAGTCTCCGGGTGCCTCTAAGGAACCTGATAATCAGGTCGTGCTTACCCAAGGACTTACCGTCTACTGTGTCATGGTGGGCTGAAATAGCGGCTACATACAACTTCAAGTTGGAGGGGGACAGCCTCCCCACCGATCTCTCTTGCAGGAATGAAAGCACTGACCAAACTGCACATCTCTGCAGGTCTTCAGACTTGGAAGAACACCAATTTGCGAATAAGCACCACTTTAGGGCATAAAGCTGCCTGGTAGAGGGAGCTCTGGCTTGGTTGATCATGTCTATAACCACCGGTGGTAGGTCAAATAGATCTTCTACATCCCATCCAAGGGCCAGATGTGGAGGTTCCAGAGGTCTGGGTGCAGATGCCAGAGGGTGCCCCATCCCTGGGAAAGAAGGTCCTTCCTCAGGGGAATTCGCAAGGATCGTGAGACCCGAAAACCAAGTCCGAGTGGGCCAGTAAGGAGCCACTAAGTTGACTTGTTCCCCGTCCTCCCTGAACTTGCACAGCACTAATGCAAGAAGGCTCACTGGGGGAAATGTGTACTTCTGGGGCCAGCTGTGTGCCAGCGCGTCTGTCCCCAGAGGGGCCTCTGTTAGGGAGTCCCAGAGCGGGCAGTGGGAATTTTCTTGGGAGGCAAAGAGGTCTACCTGTGCCATGCCAAACCGGTCCCAAATCAGCTGGACTGCCTGGGGGTGGAGCCTCCACTCTCTGCTGAGCGAGAACAGTCGCAACAGTGCGTCCGATGCCGTGTTGAGGTTGCCCGGGATATGGGTGCCATGCAGCGACCTGAGTCCTCCAAAGGAGGAGATGGCAGGTGAGTTGTGACATATGATGAGAGCGCACAAGCCTTGGCGATTTATGTACACTACGGTCGCGGTGCTGTATGAATGGATCAAGTGCTTGACGTGCTTGCCCCAAATCAGTGGGAGAAACCTCTGCAGGGCAAGGAATACAGCCAGCAACTCTAGGAAGTTGATGTGCCAACGCAGCAGGGGCCCTCTCCAGGAGCCAGCGGCTGCATGCCAGTTGCACACGGCACCCCAACCCAGTTGAGAGGCATCTGTGGTGACCACGACACGTCTGCACACCTGCTGTAGGGGGACTCCTGTCTGCAGAAAACCGAGGTCTGTCCAAGGGTTGAAAGTCTGAAAGTAGGAAGGGGTGATTAACATACGGAACGTGCTGTGGCACCATGACATCTCATATGCATCAACCCAAGCGTCAGGTTGCCCCAGGAGCCTCTGGAACTGTTTTAGAGGAACCGCTGTGCCCGTCTCGAAGAGAGCGAGGCAATTTAGCGCTCGTTTGTGAGTAGCATTGTCTAACTGAGTCTAACTCCATGCCGAGAAAAGAGATGCTCTGAACCGGGGCGAGCTTGCTTTTTTCCCAGTTGACCTGAAGCCCTAGACGGCTGAGGTGCCTGATCACCTGGTCCCTGTGAGCGCATAATGACAGGCCGAAGGGGAGGACCTTGAACTGATACGACTGGCCATTGAAGAAAAATGGAGACGTGGAAGTACGCGTCCTTCAGGTGTACCGCTGCAAACCAATCTTGACGTTTTTAACGGGAATTTGTGTAAAGCCCGGTTGAGAACTCGCAAGTCCAAGATTGGCCGCAACCCACCGCCGTTTTTGGGTACGATGAAGTAAAGGCTGTAGAAACCTTTCTTCATCTCGGCTGGAGGGACAGGCTCTATCGCATCCTTGACTAGCAGAGTTGTAATCTCATGGGCCGCCCCACCACCAGGGGAAGTGAGAGTGGACGAGTGAGGAGGTCGGTTCTGTGTAGTGAAATGTGCCCTCCACGACCTCATCAGCTCGTCATGCACCTCCAGGAAGAAAGGTACCGGTGGGGGTGTGGCTGATAGCGGCGCCCTGACCCGAGGTACCAATCGTCAAGCCATGAAGGCTGTGGGGATGACGAGGCGTTCCAGTCCAACCCGATGCTCGCGGCAGCCCAGAAAAGCATGTCGGCCATTTGTGCATCAGCCTCAGACTGGGCAGACTGACCGGGAGGTGGCAGCCCAGTCGAGTCTTCTGCGTCAGATGCCTGAACACTCCATCCTGAAAAGGACGTTCAATGCCTGCTGTGTATTACTCTTTTAAGAATGAAAATATACCCTCTTTTAGAGGGGAAAATACTTCTCTTTTAGAGGGTATGCGCTCTTTGCAGAAGCGCTGTCAAAGCGCCAAGGGGCGTGCAGAGAAGGAGAAAGACAACAGATCTATAGAAATTCTTTGATAACACTAAATGTTTGCCACTACTCATCGAAATCTATGGCAAATCGTTGGTAACTGTAAATGTTTACCACTACTTGCCAAGAGATCAATGGAAAATCTTTTGCAACTGTAACTGTTTGCCACAACTGGCCAAAAAAATTAATCGCAAATCTTTAGTAAATATAAATGTTTGCCACTACTGCCAAAAGAACTACAGTAAATCTTTGTTAACTAAATGTTTGCCACTACAAGTCAATAGATCTATATAGTTGGTAAACGGGAATGTTTGGCACTATTGGTCAAAATATCAATGACAAAACTTTGGTTAATATAAATGTTTGCCACTACTGGCAAAAAGATCAATGGCAAATATTTTGAAAATGTTTCCCACTACTAGCCAATAGATCTATTGCAAACGTTTGTGGACTGTAAATGTTTGCCACTAGCCATTAGATTAATGGCAAATATTTGGTATTTGGTGACTACAAATGTTTGCCACACATTCTATAAGATCTATGGCAAAACTTTGGTAAGAAAGTAATTTTCCACCAAAGAGAAACTCTTAACATACAAAGTGCCAGTGTGACATGATGCTAATATTTTTAGCTAATCTAACATGCAATTGATCTCTAAAGCCCAAAGTATACTTTGGTTTATACGCATAAACTAGCATATGTATAGATCTGGACGCTCTAGGCTTTCAAAGTATACTTCATTTGACCATGCACATATACACAGGTGGTTGATGCATGCCTGCTACGACTGCTATGCAAAACTGTTCTTTATCTAGTTTAGACCCATAAAGATGTCTTTATTGTCTTTCAGACTCAAGTTATACAAATGCAGATGTTTCCTGACCTCCACAAACAAGCAGTCTTGAATTGCACATACACTATTGTGGTTTCTACCTTCATCTCCAGTTGTTCACTGGTGTTTACATTGTTTTCTTGCACTTCTTCATGAAAGCAATGGCCTAATGGTGATTGTTGCAACCTTGCAGACCCAATAATTAATGCAAACAATTCAAGGCGCATGCGCAAACTATCCCTACAGTGTATGCACAGTTAGAAAAAAACAGTCCGCACACTTCCAGGGCTCACGTACCCTGCTGATGAACAGATTTACATCACTTGCCCTGTACGCATACACTAATGTATGCCGCATAAAATGTATACTTTGGGCTTATGCATGTACAATACCTGCAGATTAGGTCAGGTTAGGGATTTACAATTTCTTAATATTCTGTAGGTATTTCTTCCCAATCCATATTCCATGAAACATCATAGATTATGGTCAAGTCTGACTATTACACTCTCATTGCAAGTAAACAAGTATGGATAACATAGAAAAAATTTATTATTCAACAGATTTCCTCGCAGTAATAGGTTCGCTACAAAGCATCAGAAGATATCCACTTTAAGCTATTTTACAGCAACATTTGCCAAAGTTTACCAGGAGATTTTTTTTATTTATTATGAATTTGGATGTGCACCATTACACACTAACAAATTCCCAACTAGCTTTTTTCATAAAGAAAAAAAAATTATGGAAGAGTATGTATTTATATTCTTACCGTCTTCTTGGTAACTCCACTTCGCTGTCCACCTCACCCTCCTCTTCCTCTGAAGAAACGCCACGTCGCTACAAGAATACAACACTCACTCTCTGTCATTGTGTCATAGCTACCAAAGTTCAAAAAACATTAAATGATCATTTCAAATGTTGTTTGTTATTTTGACCTAGTGCGGCTCGTCTTTATGGATAGGTAGGGCAGAGCCCCACCTAAATATTGATTCACTTGAAAACATACAGCAGATCCATAATATAAAATGACAATAATTTAATTTGTAAATCCATAAATGTGTTCAAAATGCTGACATATGTATTTAAAAGCAGACCTAGTATACATATATTCTATATTTTAGTCGTAATGTAGCTGAAACCTTTGTTACACTGTGTCTGATATAGATTTATGAGAATGTGAATCTAAGGGTGTGTTCACACTTGTAGTTCAGTTCTCTTGGTTCTCTTGGTCCTCTTGGTCCGGACAAAAAAAAGAAAATTATACATTTAGTCCTGTTTCGCTTAGCGTTCACACTGGCATTTTTACTGGTTCGGGTGATAGCGTTCAGACTTGTTCAAAAGAACTTCACTAACAGAGCAATCACACCAGAGTTAGTTTTAATTAAACCAAACCTGATAAATGTGAACACACCCTAAGAATCTGCTGCACCTGTGAACACCACAGCGCCCGTCATTTTTCCTCAATGGAAATCTGTGGTCAAATATGGTACCGCAACGAACCCTCACTGATAGGGCATTGTGGCAGAAATGAATCTGCCCATAAACGTAGAGCCAAACCAAACTTTAGGTAACTTTATATTAGTGGTGTCTGCAGTGTGACGGATTGTGAACATGATGAGCGTTAGCGATGAATGTGCTGTATGAGTAACAGTGTCGGTTCTGTTGCAAATTCCACCATCAAACAACTTAGTCTTGACAAGCCAGACATAAAAATAGTTTGGAAATCAAAACACAAAGGTAGACGATAAGACATTATATGCATTATGTGACGAAAACTAAGGACACAGAGAGATGTATAGCCTACAGTAGCGGTGTATGTGATTTAAAATATTTCTATTGTGAACCTATTTACTACTTTACTACTTAATGTGATTTAAAATAATAATAATAATAATAATTATTATTATTATTATTATTATTATTATTATTATTATTATTATTAAGGACTTTTTTTATTACTATGACTGATGTTTTTTATCTGTTTGAGTATTACTTTGGACTACAAGTCACAGTTGACTTATATTCCAGAAAATATTGTATGCGTTTAGGTAGATCATCATTAGGTAGATTTTTTTTTAAACGGTACGAGTCGTTCGACATGTCCCACCCTCACTTCCATTTTCTGCAGGAAATACATCAAAACACCAAATCGAATCAAAACACATTACGGAGACTTTAACATAGTCAATGTCACAAATTGTTCACATTTGTTTAGTGACTAAGAAAGACTGGTGCAGAATCTTGTGCAGATGAATTTTACATTTGTATTTTCTTTTGCTCACATTGTTTTTAAATCCCAAATTTTGTTTATTTCGATGTTTGAATTATATTTTGAATGTCACATTTTCAATGTGTTCACAGACTTTTGAACTGATCTGAAGGACATTATAATTGTATGTTAAATAGAGAGATGTGTGCACCTGTTTGCGTGTGATAGCAGCGCGATAGAGTATGGCTGAGGGAGTCAGGTGGCTTCCACTGGATCCCCTGGGTAGACGGACCGACCCAATGCCCTCTTCCCGCTCCTCCACATGAGCTCGACCCACAGGCCCACCTCTAGCACAGCAGGGTGAGTCCGGGCTGCTGGAGAATGGGAGTGAAGCTGCGTCTTCACTTGCCGTGTCACTTCTGGGCGGTGTCTCATCTAGCCCCGCCCCTGCTCCAGCCCCACTGCTGTTCTCTCCACCCAGGGCTTCAGTTGTGCCAGTGCTGACTCCATCTTCCACCCGCCGAGCAGAGCACAACAGATCTGGGCTGGAGGAGGAGAGTTTGAGTGGGGGTGGCTCCAGCTGGGCCTCCCTCACCGCACCCCCGGTTATTGTTTCTGCAATGGCCGGAGCAGGTGTTGCCGAGTTTGACAGGATGGGCTCTCTCTCTCTGCTGACAGGGGCTGATGGGTGTTTAGGTCCAGACAGATCCCCGCTGCTTCCTCGTCCGCTCCTCCGGTGGCGTGTTTTAACCCTGCGGGCGCGACTTGGTGAAGTGGGGCCTCTGTTCACACATGGTGGGACGGTCACCTGCAGCACACCAGTGTCCATCTTAGGTAGAATGATCTCTGACCTCAGGATATCAGGCCTGGATACAGAAGATTATAATAACATCTATATTTACATTCATTTCTTTTCCTGATTAATCACACTTTACAAAGTCAATTTAAATAGCTTCAATTCTGCAAATACAACTCTCCCCAATGCAAGAAGGTCATTCAGCTGCTCCATCCTGAAAAAGCAGTTTCCTCAAGGTAATGTGCATGACACAGTGAATTAAAACACATAATTTTTTGCATTTGCTTTTTTATGTGGTTAAAAACATATGGGGCTTGGGTAGCGCAGCAAGTATTGACGCTGACTAATATCACACCTGGAGTCATGTGTTTGAATCCAGGGTGTGCTGAGTGACTCCAGCCAGGTCTCCTAAGCAAACAAATTGGCCCGGTTGCTAGGGAGGGTAGAGTCACATGGGGTAACCTCCTCATGGTCGTGATTTGTGGTTCTCGCTCTCAATGGGGCGTGTGGTGAGTTGTGCGTGGATGCCGCAGAGAATAGCGTGTGCCTCCACATCTGCGGTAATGCGTTCAACAAGCCACATGATAAGATGGAGGCAACTGAGATTCATCCTTCGCCACCCGGATTGAGGTGAGTCACCACGACGACTTAGAATGCATAGGGAATTGGGCATTCGAATACTCTATATACTGTACATGTGTGTATGTGTGTACATATATATATATATATATATATATATATATATATACACTCACCTAAAGGATTATTAGGAACACCTGTTCAATTTCTCATTAATGCAATTATCTAATCAACCAATCACATGGCAGTTGCTTCAATGCATTTAGGGGTGTGGTCCTGGTCAAGACAATCTCCTGAACTCCAAACTGAATGTCAGAATGGGAAAGAAAGGTGATTTAAGCAATTTTGAGCGTGGCATGGTTGTTGGTGCCAGACGGGCCGGTCTGAGTATTTCACAATCTGCTCAGTTACTGGGATTTTCACGCACAACCATTTCTAGGGTTTACAAAGAATGGTGTGAAAAGGGAAAAACATCCAGTATGCGGCAGTCCTGTGGGCGAAAATGCCTTGTTGATGCTAGAGGTCAGAGGAGAATGGGCCGACTGATTCAAGCTGATAGTCAAGTCAAGTCAAGTCAATTTTATTTGTATAGCGCCTTTCACAACACACATCGTTTCAAAGCAGCTTTACAGAAGTTCAGCATTAACAGACGATAAAAATATAATGTCTATAAAGTCGATAAATCATCATCCTTGTGCAGGGCTCCAAACTGCGACTAAAAATGGTCGCATTTGTGACCAAATAAATTTATTTGTGAGTGTAATTTCTGTCAAGGTCGCCATTGGCGACAGTAAAAGTTTACTCCCTTTGATTTTAAAATTTGCATTACATTTCCCGAGATACATTACAAAAGTTTATATCAAAGAAATAGCGGGGAAAACGGAGTTCATTGCAGGAACTAACCATTTCAAAAAAGAGACTGTTAGAAAACACGGTGACAGTAACAAGCATAAAAAATGCACGTGATCACAAAATTGCGAAGAATGCTCCACAGACTACACTGTTAGCGAGCTGCGGGACGAAAAGGAATGGAAGGAGTTAAAAATGAAAAAAAAAAAAAAAAAAAAAATTTCCCCTTATAGGGAGGGAAAGAAGAGCAACTTTGACTGAAATAACCACTCGTTACAACCGAGGTATGCAGCAAAGCATTTGTGAAGCCACAACACGCACAACCTTGAGGCGGATGGGCTACAACAGCAGAAGACCCCACCGGGTACCACTCATCTCCACTACAAATAGGAAAGAGAGGCTACAATTTGCAAGAGCTCACCAAAATTGGACGGTTGAAGACTGGAAAAATGTTGCCTGGTCTGATGAGTCTCGATTTCTGTTGAGACATTCAGATGGTAGAGTCAGAATTTGGCGTAAACAGAATGAGAACATGGATCCATCATGCCTTGTTACCACTGTGCAGGCTGGTGGTGGTGGTGGTGTAATGGTGTGGGGGATGTTTTCTTGGCACACTTTAGGCCCCTTAGTGCCAATTGGGCATCGTTTAAATGCCACGGCCTACTTGAGCATTGTTTCTGACCATGTCCATCCCTTTATGGCCACCATGTACCCATCCTCTGATGGCTACTTCCAGCAGGATAATGCACCATGTCACAAAGCTCGAATCATTTCAAATTGGTTTCTTGAACATGACAATGAGTTCACTGTACTAAAATGGCCCCCACAGTCACCAGATCTCAACCCAATAGAGCATCTTTGGGATGTGGTGGAATGGGATCTTCGTGCCCTGGATGTGCATCCCACAAATCTCCATCATCTGCAAGATGCTATCCTATCAATATGGGCCAACATTTCTAAAGAATGCTTTCAGCACCTTGTTGAATCAATGCCACATAGAATTAAGGCAGTTCTGAAGGCGAAAGGGGGTCAAACACAGTATTAGTATGGTGTTCCTAATAATCCTTTAGGTGAGTGTATATTATAATATAATGTATAATATAAAGAAACACCCACCAATATAAATTGGTGGAATATTGTAAAAACATTGAAAAGTAAATAAATAAAATCTTTTTATCTTGTATTTATCTTTCATTGTGGCTCTCTTAAAATTTTGGCCTGTGTTCAACAGATTAAATAAATTCACTGTAAATTATTGTCTGTTAAAAAAATAAAACAGCTTTTGCACCTATTTGTTCTAGAGGTTAACCGATATTTAATGTTGCCGATCGCAAAACCGATATATAGTTCAATCTCTACTTTGTATATTTATAAAGCATAAATCCAAAGCACATCAGTGATCTGATGCCAAATAAGGTAAGTGGCAAAATATATGTACAGGCCTATGATTTTTGGTTTATATTGGTATCGTATCGCCCAAACATTTTAATTTCGGTGAGTGTATCCCAAATTGTTTTGCTTTTCGTGTTATTTATCTTAAACCATTAAACCATAATGAAATCAAACGGTAATGTAAAATTCTCCAGTTTTATTACTTTTTTATTTCATTGTATTTATTTATTTATTTTGCTAATTGATGCATTTGAAAGTTTTGTCCATGTTTTTGTAAATCCAGGATTTGAGAATTGTTTTAACATCAAACAGATCACAGATCCTTGATCTTAATATATGGACATGTACACATATCGACATGGCCTGGACATAATGCGATCGGTCGTCCTTCATCTCAAATCATATGAAAAGGAAATTCTGAAGCTACACTGCTGATAGATATCTGTCCATACCTCTTGCCATGAGGGGGCAGTTTCTGAGGGATGCTTCTTTTTTTTATGAGTTTGTCCACTGTAGTTGAGGGGTGATGTTTGAAGAGACTCGGATATTTCTTGTCCAGACACTGCTCCCTCCTAAATACAGAACACACAGAGTATTACCATACCATTAGTCTACTGTTTCTTGTGGTTATAGATATAAATATAATAGATTTCATCTTTAAATAATTAGCAATCTAACTAGTTACATTTATATTTTACACGCCATACTGTATCTCCAATTTGCCTGAAAATTGTCTCAGATGCGAATCTAACAATGCAGCAGTAAAACAGTAAATGAGGCTGTATCTTGGAAATGCTTTGGTCAGATTCAGATTTTCCAGCTTTTTCAGATTTAAATGAAAATTGGTATGTGTCTTTGACATCATGTCCTGTATCTGAGCTGTTAGGAGACAGTGTCACATAGTGGTCAAAAATGCTTAGTTTAAATCAAACTTTTTAGGTATCATTGCTTCCTTATCCTTTTTTTATTTTTTAAATGGTGGAGAGACTATTCAAAAAGTTTTTTTTGTTTTTTTTTAAGCTGCATGAACAACAGCAGTATCTTAAAAAACGATTCTGTGAGCTGACTCTCAGCTTGATATGTGCTTTATGCCTATTGTTTGGCACAGTGGTTCCAGACCACAGTTCTAAAAGTCGGGTGTTTGAATCCAGCAAAAGGCGGTTTTAAAAATTGTACCTCTGTTGACCTTTGAGTCTTCACATAGTGTGTGTGCATTACCTGAGCAGCTCTTTCTCTTTGAGCTCCAGCTGTAGCATGACTGCGTTGAGCTCCATGTATAGATTATTGGCTCTCTCAAGCTTCCTCTCATAGTGTTCTCTGATGTCCAGAGCATGCCTGTTCAAATTAGTCATATGATGTCATCAACACACAGGATAATGGGCCCTAATCATAACATAAACAGAACAGAATGTGTTCATAAATTGTTCATGAATCCATTCTTGTGTAAATTGTTCCTTTAATTTCTATGGGGCAAATTTACTTATGAAAAGTTTCTCTAACAATATCCCAAAAGAATTGATCTGCTTGTATTTTATGAATTAGGCCCAATGCCCACCTTCCCGAATGAAGTATGCCCGGGAATGTAATCATACTGCATACCTAAAGAACATACTGGCCAAGAAATGCATTCTTCATCCAAAGCAGTATATCCTTTAAAAGAACCCATTTTCGGACACAGCCATTGTTTGAAAACATACATTTAATTGTTTTTATCTATGAGGGATATTGTAATTATAGTACAAGACTGTACATTAAACTGAAGGTCAAATCTCAGTAACTCAGCTATAGCAGTAGTAATGAACCACTGACTGTTTTTTTCAGATGGGAATGTTTTGGTCCATGTAATTGTTGCTGACCTGAGTTCCTCTCGCCGGCGGTTAATCAGCTCTTCATCCAGACGGTGAAGACACGTGCCCTCAGACTTTATCTTCTCAAAGTGCTGCTTCACCTCCTCACGCCACTCTGCCTGCGCACGCACACACACACACACACACACACACACACACACACACACACAGATGTTTGACTGGTGACTGAGTCTAAAATTGGTTTAACAGTGATCCATCAATCACTTTAATTGCACCTTTTTTCATATAGTGGAAGTGAATGGTGACAGAGACCATTTTTTTTACACCTTTTCTCCCCAATTTGGAATGCCCAATTCCTAATGCACTCTAAGTCCTCGTGGTGGCATATGACGAATCTCAGTTGACTCAGCATCATAGACCGTCAATCTGCGCATCTTATCACGTGACTTGTTGAGTGTGTTACAGCGTTTACCATGTTACGCACCCCATTTAGAGTGAGAACTACATTATAGCGACCACAAGGAGCTTACCCCATGTGACTCTACCCTCCCTAGCAACCAATTTGGTCACTCAGCACACCCTGGATTCAAACTCACGACTCCAGGGGTGAGCAACCCAGCCCCCTTAACATCTGTGTTTTCAAATGTTCAACAAAAGACAGAAATTCATATGGATTTGGACCAACATTAAGGTGAGTAAATGATGATAGAATTTTCATTTTTGGTTGAACTATAACTTTAATACTTGAATGGTGATTTTAGATACAATATTTTAGCTGTAAAGCATTCTGGATTTTCACTTTTAAATTTCAGTTTGTAGCAAGCCAAAATTAAATCTTATTAAAAATAAAATGATTTATTTTTCCCTTTTTTGTATCAAATTATACAAGATGACACCTTGGACTGTAATTTTTTTGGAAATCAAATTTACATTTATCTATAAAGATCGTAATCAAACCACAATTCTAATGATCACATTACAGTTCCAGCCTGATCTCATGCAAATTACGTGACATTTTTACGAGTTTCAAAGTGAAATGTCCAGTGTGTGGTGCTAAAAGCGAGTTGAGTTTTTTTCAGATTAATGCTCTAGTTCTGAATCAACAAACCTACTTCCCTACCGTAAGCCTTTACGTCTAACCCTAACTGATAGTGTCATAAAGAGTAAATGTGTGATGAAAAACAATTGCTGAAGCAACCACATTATTTTGAAACTTTCGTCTCGTGTTTTAACTTGCATGCTCTTCTGGACTCTTACCCCGGTCCTCTGCATCACAAGTGCAACGCTCTATCAGTTGAGCTCTTGTGCAATTTGATTGAACTTGAATAAGATTGTAAATGTAGTTAGTTATGTAATGCAAATGTTCAAATCTATCCCCTTAGTCATGCACTTTAGAAAAATTGTCATAACATAGTATTGTGTAAGAAACAGGACGAAAAAGATATATTTATGAACTGGTAACCCTCCATTCTGCTCATGATTGGTGTGAAAGTGAATAAAAGTCATTGTTGTAGTTCCTCATGTTCATTTTGTGTTGATTTTACAAAAATGTAGAGACCAGGTTGGATATTTCTTTTATAAACTACTCAACAGCAGTAGTGTTGTACAGTGTGCAGGTGTGCATGTCACCTGTGATTTGAAATACGTCTCCTGAGGTGTGGACAGTACATCTGCAGATGCGATGTCCAGATGCAGAAGAATCTGTCTGAATGATGGTCTGTTCCTGGGTTTACAGTTCCTGCACACACACACACACACACACACATTAGGGTAGCAAATATTGCCAATATTATTGCCAACTTCTTCTCTAGTTTACTTTCAACCTTTCATTTTGTTATAAAAGATCTCTGTACATCCCTTCACGTATAGAATGCTGCGACCATAACAGATCATTACAAACTTTATCAACCTATATTCCAAAAAGACAAACTGGAAGTGTTAATTCTCACCAGCACTGTCTGAGCAGGATCTTGAAGCCGTCTGGGCAGCTGTCAGGAAGAGGAAGTTGCAGGCTGTTGTTTCCGACACCCCATATGATGGCGGACGAGTCGACATCTTTATACGGGATCTCACCAGTCAGCATCTCCCATAGGACCACACCAAATGACCTACATGACAACAACATACAAGATATTCACGTATTAACTTTTTGATAAACCTTATTATATAAATTAAATAACTTCTTGTTATTTATAAACTGTTATTTATAAACAAATGGCTTAAGAATCCAAGGGAAATAAGTGACTAGATTTTTCTCTCTTCATTTACCCCACCTGCCCTCCTCATTTACCCTCCTGATTTCCTCCCCTTTATATTTCCCTCTCTCTACCCTCTCATGTTCCCTCGTGCTTCTGTCTTCTTTTTTGTTTTTGCTGGATTTTCTTCTGTTCATTTTTTTACTCTGTTTTTGGTTTTAGTGTCAGTTTTGCACATCCCACTGGGTTGTTTGTTTTTTCAGCAGTGTTAGCTGTGTTCTGGGTTACTTTTTATCATTTTTTTGATGCTCAGTTTATGTGCTCTTCTTTCCTTAAAGTTTTTTCCTTTGCATGTCTGTCTGCGACTGGGCTCCCTTTAAAGTTGATCACTTTCAGCTCTGCGTCAGCCAAGGGGCAGTGACCTTGAAGCCATCAAACCAATTTTATTGGCTGGAGTGGCTTGGGGCTCTGCCCTATGCTTGCATAGTCGGAATCCACTGGAGCCCAGCACAACACCATCAGAATTTTCATCTTTCAGGATAGCATATGTATCCGTTCCTGTTAGACCCTCTCTGAACGGGATTCGAACTGGTGTCTCCGGCATGGTAGGTGGGCAAGCCATCATTCGCTAGTGCACCTCTTGAGGCCAGGGGAGTGAGGTTTACACACTGCACAGCTACCTACCAGCTGGCTACTTGTGTCAATTAGTTTGTTGAGTTGTGTCAATCTGTTTGAAATATGCATACTTTTATGTGCAGATATGTGCATACTTTTATGTGACTGAATTCCAGTTCAAGGTCCTACTCTTTGGTTTATCCCTGGCCCTTTGCACATTTTCAAAATGTGTTGGTGCAGTGTTCGCTCCGCTGAGGCTGAGCAGCGTTCATGTTACCTCGACGACTGGCTGCTGCAAGCTCAATCAGATGTACAAGCATGCAGGCACAGAGACTTGTTGCTCACACATTTGGTTGGGCCTTAAGGAAAATTGGACAACGAGTGTGTTGGTGTCCATACACCATGTTTGCATCTCAGGAATTAAACTATAACCATGTTGGCACACCTGGCCGAAGAATGCATACAGTCTATTATCCAAGAGCTGACATGGATCAAGTCTAGTTGTTGTTTAACCATGGTCACTATTTGGAGGAGGCCCAAGTTTTATTGGGAGGGAGTTACGCTTGCCCAAATGGTCAGACACAAAGTTATCACCAAAAATGTGTCCAATACCGGCTGCGGTGCCCTGTGCAAAAGAAGTCTGGCATTTGGCACCTGGAGAGGTGCATAAATTGCGTGGCACAAAATTTGCCTGGAATTTCCATGACACAAGCTCCTCTAGGCTTGAACGCCTTAGCTCACAGATGGCCAGTGAAACGTGAATATGCAATTTCCCCTCGTCCACATATAATAAATAAGACGCAGCATATTTGTGCCACACTACTGATTTTTTGCTGTTAAAGTGATAGTTCACCCAAAAATTGTATTCTCTCATTTTTTACTCACCCTCCTGATATCTCAGATGTGTTTGACTTTCTTTATTCAGCAGAACACATTTGAAGAAAAATAGAAAAATTATCTCAGCTCAGTAGTTCCTTAAAATGCAAGTGAATGGAGATTTCTCTCTTGAAGCTCCAAAATTCACAGACAGTCAGCATAAACATCATCCAAACAACTCCAGCTGTTAAATGAATGTCTTCTAAAGCGACATGATCAGTTTTGGTGTGAAAAAGATAAATATTTAAGTAATTTTTTAAACTTTAAATCATGCTTCCGGTCAGGAGCATTATGCACTTGTGACGTAATCGTACTGGCATTTAAACATGTGAGAACTGAGGCATGTGCGTCACATCCGGAAGAGTGGCGCTGTTTACAAGTGAGAAGGAGGAACGCTGTACAGAAACTCGGTTGATTTTGGTTTAGATCTGTATTTATCCATTTCTTTACTCACAATGGGGCATTTCTTTGTTTATCTTGGATGTCTCAACCGAGTGGAGAATGTGAGATTACGTCGTACGTGAGATTATGTTTTGGGTGAACGATCCCTTTAAGAAACCAAGAGATGCACTTTCCTCCCTTAAGTCAGAAAATTATGACACCGTGGCACTAGGCTTAGGTTAATCTTCCTGCGGTGCTGCAATAAGTTATAAAGAAATGACTGTTCCCTCACAAAAAGTTTTCGCTCACATTTGCATTCCCTCTCAATAGTTTGCATTACCTCGTAATATGTTTCATGTTCCCTTGCAATAAGTTATGCATTCCCTTGGAATGAATTAACCATGCTTTTATTATAGTAATATTGTAATAACCATGACTGTAATAACCATGGTTAAATTATTACGAGGAAACGCAAACTACTGAGAGGAAACGCAAAATGTATTGTGAGGAAACACAAAAATTATTGTGAGGGGATGCAAAACTATTTCAGAAAAAAAAATCCCTCCCTGTCCTATAAGAGGCTCCGTACCTTTTGTATTCCATATAAAAAAAATCCATATGGATTTAGAACAACACGAGGGTCAGTAAACAGTCTCATTTCTGGGTTAACAAACCCGTTAATATCTTATGCAGTTTTGCTGATCAGGTGAATTTATCTTATTTTAAGGACAAGACAAAAAAATGCTCATTAAGGATCTGAAGTTTTTTGTGCATCAACGATGAATGATCCCATCAAAGTTAGAATAACAAAACTAGAATATTTCAGACCTATGGATGACCTTTACTCTTTGTTTAATGTAAATAAAAATGTAATACCCAACAAAGTGACTTTATCTGGGGATATAATAAGTTATACTCACAGACAGACCAAATTATTATGTATTCCCAATATCACTCATCTTTTTTCCCCATCCACTACATTCAATAGATTCCCTGTGCGTACCAGATATCCACTTTCTCAGACACGGGTTCATTTCGTATAACCTCAGGAGCCATCCAGGCCACCGTGCCAGCAAACGACATCTTAGTGCTCTTATCTCTGAGTTCCTTAGAAGTGCCGAAGTCTGAGATCTTCACCAGGTCATCATGTGTAATCAGCATACTGACACAGGAAGAGACATGTGTGATTGAGACTACAGGTACGTCCTCTTTCAGAAAACCAAACCATAGATAAAAACATGGTAAAAACTTTTTGTTTCTTTTTTTTCGTTGAAGTAATTGAGAATAATTGAAATCAAATGAAATAACAGAAATACTCGTTGATGTCATCTAGAGGCTATGAAGGGAAATGCAGTACAACTCTAATTGTAACCAGTAATCCAGTTTGGTCCCAAGTTGATAAGAGCAACCTTTGACCTTTACAAATGTTACATATTCAGGCATAATTTTGCTAAAAAAAAAAAGAGTAATAAATTGAAAACAGACTGCAGGGGGAGATGGAAGTGATTGTAGCATTTTTTTTATATTTCATATAAATGTATTTTTTGTATAAAAATAAATCGTTTTCTATATTTTGTATATTTTAATATTTTTCATAACATGGACTTCTACAAATCTTCCTGCCATCTATAGGCATAAAGAAACATATGGGTGCCAACCAGTCCTGGGTGTGATCTGATTACAAAGTAATTAGTTACTGAAATTCCTTTTAGACTTGACATTAAGTTAATTACTTTTCAGTACATTAAGTAGGTTACACATATTTCTAAAATATTTAATATTTAAAATGATTTAAGTACAACACATTTAAAAATGAATGATAGCTAATGGGACAACGAAAATAACGGAGGAGGAAATATATATGTAGACACTCGTTTGAATTTGTTGAGCAAAAAATATTTAAAAAGTAATTTGTAATTTGAATTAATTTGTAAATTACTACTTTTTAATAGCTTAACCAACACTGTTGCCAACCATTAAAATACGCTATTTACATTGAGAAAGACTTAATCATGAATCTAATACAAGAAATCACAGAATGTTCAGATATCTACAGCATCTCAAACACATCTAATATTAATCATTTCATTTATTGAAATATTTATTATTATTACTGAATAGTTTTTCCCTTTATGTGGCATCTACATGATCATTTGAAATGGGTTCATTATATTGACAAATTATATTATATTGGTTAATTGATTCGAGCCAGACTGAACTTCGTCTGTCAATGTGTGTGCGTGATGTACTTGGGTGATTTGAGATCTCTGTGTATGATCTTGTGCAGGTGGAGGTAGTTCATGCCCCCTGCAATGCCCATGGCCCAGTCCACTAGCAGAGATGGCATGATCTTCCTGCCCGCTCTCAGGACCTCATACAGCTGCCCCTGTGCACAGTACTCCATGATGATGCAGTAACATGGAGCCTGTGTGCACACACCCCTGAAAAACATACATTCGTGAACAGCATCAGCATAACTGTCTAATTGACCCAGCTATGATCTTAAAATATCTAACCTGTCATTCGTATGGAAAGATCACTTACTTGAAGGTAATGATGTTGGGGTGCTTGAGCTTGCGTAGATGTTTGATCTCCGTCTCTTTGATGTCTCTCACTTTCTTCACTGCCACTTCCTCACCATGGAACTTGCCCAAGAACACCGCTCCTTGTGCCCCACTGCCCACCCACTGCAGCTCCGAGATCTCCTCAAATGGCACCTCCCATGATTCTGTAAGACACATTTGATAATGCCGATCAAACTCACCAAAATGACCCTAACACGGACCGACAAGTCTCAGATGGTGTTACTCACCCTCTTGGCTCTGTTTGTGTTCTGTCGTGTATGCTTTTCCAATCATCGTCCACACAGGCTTCAAGCAACCAAACAAACCTTCCAGAAAGCCCCCTCCACCTGCCTGAAGTCTGAAGCTGTCGGATTGGTTGCGCACAGCTCCGCCCTCTGCTCCGCCCTCCTGCAGCTTTAGCACGCTGTTAGAGAAGTTGGCGGGCTCGTCGCTGAGAGTGGGGCTGTTGCTGTGTGTGTGAGTGCCGCTCCCACCCCCCACAGGGTCAATGGAGAGTACATTACGGAGAACGCACTGGGTCGGGGTGAGTTCGGTGTCTGGCGTGCTTGCGGGCACCTCAGCATCTGGGCGACAGAAAGGGTGCTCAGAGAGTGGGGTGCTAAACCCTGAGAGAGAGGGGGATGGGGCATGTTGCTCATGGACACAAGCCATCTGGGCAATAGGGGTGGGGGTGGCCACCCTCAAGAAGTGTCGCCTTCACCACTCACTCCAAAGAACTGATGTTCCTCAACACACCTGGAGAAAGGAATGATGAAGCAAGAGAAAAGGGGTTCTTAGTTTTGTTGATAATGGCAATAGACAGTCCCCCCAGGTCTTTGTGATCTTGTGGTTGCAAGAATTATTGCATATTCAATCACTCTTCACATTATTTGCTGTAGCAATCATTTTGGCAAAACGCAGATCAAATGATCTCTTTCGGGTGATGTAATAATCGCAACAGTTCTAATTATTAATATATCTGAGTTTTTAGTTTACAGTTTTAATGTAGGTCTACTATTTTAACTGTATTAAAGTTTACTTGCATTGTCTAAGGTCGAAAATGTGAATATAATAATAATTAAGGATCTTCTATTGAACTCGTTTAAGTCATAACCTCTTAAATTTATGTTATTTTTATGTGTATTTATAATGCTTTTCTTGCTAACTGCATACATTTTGGACTAAAATATGTACAGGTGATTGCACTTATACAGTCATTGACACAAATTATACAAGTATACTATGATTATTTGTTGTATTACAAATATTGTTGATTATTTGTATGAGTTTTCACTGCAAGAACATCACAAAAAATTATGCAAATGGCGAGAGCAATTTTTGAGTAAAGCCACAGCAAATGTGTAATTTTTGGCTGCAGTAATCGAGACAAAGTGCAGCAAAATCCCTGTGGGATTGAATAAAGCACAACAGTGCCCATTCAGCCATCTTGGTTCTGGAAGTATTTTTCCAATTCATTTCTTCCATAAGGATTTCGTAAAATCCTTCATAAACAAATGGTTTGGTTTGGTCCTAAGCCATGGACCAAACCAACCAGCTCCCAGATGAATCTCAACATTTCAAACTTGAATTTGAAGCAAAAAAGTTGAAAATCAGACAAAAAGTTACATGGACAAGACTATGTACTCACCTTCTTTCAAGAGAGAATCCCATGAGTCATTCAAGAGACTTCAATCCCATGAAGCACAGCAAATATAATCGAAATAAAAGCAATAGAAAAATATAAAACTATTGATTTAGAGTTGTTGAATCCACGTATATAAACAACATACAGAGACGATTGCATCATTCACAGTGTGTCATGGGATTGAGCGGTCACTGCTCTTTGGGTGCACTTTGTTGGCTGCGATTCTCTGATTGGTGTATCAATTTCCTTCAGGATTATGCAGTAGTATTGTTCTTCACCAGAAATTCTGCTATTAAACATAATAATAAATAAAAAGCTGATAATAATACTAAAAATACTTTATATTTACACTTTTCTAGGCACTCATAATGCTCTACATATTATTGGGAGAATCATCCAAAGCCAAGACATGACATTCACCACACCAGATATTGGTAGAGAGGAGAGCACAGTGATGTAGCCGAATTGCATTTATAGTGGATTATTAGGAAGCCATGATGGATAGAGGCCAATTGGCAAAGTTGGCTTGAACACAGGGGTTACAATCTCTATAAGAATTGCCTTGGGGTTTTTAATGACCACAGATAGTCAGGACCTCGGTTCAACGTCTCATCTGAAACTGTGTGTCCTTTTCAGTATTAAAATGGGGTATTAGGGCGCAGGGTGAGCATCCCCTGCTGGACTCCCTAATACCTCTCCAGCAGTAACCTTAGTTTTTCACCAGAAGGTCTCAGTGGGTAACCAGGTGAGAGCTGCAGGGTGATATGCTGCTGTCTGTAGCTGATGACTTTAGCTGAAGCAAGTACCATTGATGAACAACCTCAGAGTTCACGGTAGGTCTGCCTATGAAAATGTATAAGTTATTGTAAAAAATCAATTCCCCTATAGAGAAAATGAATGGTCTTTTTACTTCCAGAACCTTACGCTATTGCTTATTAGCAATGATAATCAGTGACTAAAGGATATAAGAGATTTACTGCATATGGTGGATTAATCATATTTTTTTTATCACAGTCTCAATTAGTATTCAAGCCTCGGCATTATATGATTTATTTTTATGACATGATGCCAAATGGAAATTAAATTTGCTTTGGGTTATGGTTAGGTAAATAAAATGTTATATATTTAAGACTAATTTTAAGACTAATAATTAAAAAATATATAAATTCAATTAAAATTGGCAGATGAAACATGAAATTATGGACCCTGTGGATACTGATTTATAATACAAATTATAACAAATTAAAAGCTACCAAATGAGATATACTACATTGCTTATTTTCTCTTTTTCACAATATCAACTAAAAATTCATTACAAATGTTTAATACAATGGAAAATGTGCCTAAAGTAAAAAACCTGGTGGTAGATTTAGTAACTGACATAATGTTTAAAGAACACAAGATAAACTCAATCAACAGCATTTATTGCATAATGTTGATAACCACAAAACATTATTTGTCTTGTCCCTCCTTTTCGTAAAAAGAAAAAAATGAGGATAGAGTAAGGCACTTAAAATGGAATTGAATGAGACAAATTTTCAAGTGCCTAACTGAGAGATTTGTGTTTTTTTTTTTTTTTTAGAAAATAGGGACTGGCCAAAATGTATTTTTGTGGCAATCAAAATTATATCACAAATGCTGTTGATTGAGTTTTGAACCCAAAATATTCCTTTAATAATCTCTCAAAAAGACCAAATATTGGCCCATGATTCCACTTGGCCAATATATCACGCTATTATTACTCAACATACATAGTATTCCATTATTATTATTATTATTAGGCTATTATTCATTATTGATGTTATAAAGAAAGCAGTACCCAATGACAAAGCTAAAATAGTTGTGACAATAAAAGTTATTGTAACAGTAACAGCAGTAACACTTGCCAGCAATAACATTATTAAAATATGTCCACTGAAATATAGCCTAATATTCATAGAAATGTACTGTAGTCCTATAGAAAGCCCTTCACTTCTGCTTGGTTGTCTCTACGCGAACCCACGGACGCATCGCTCACGTCTCGTCAGTCTCGGCACAATACGACACAATTGCATAACTAAAGCACGCGTTCTCATTGCGTTCGGTGCTTAATACCACCATTCTTCGAGCGTGTCGTTTAATGAGTCTAACAGTAACGAGACTAAAAGGTGTGGACAATTACAAAGATCACAACATATTTATCGGCGACGATAATGAGCCATTGCTGTACGCGACGAATAAAAGGCAAATAACTGAACGCGTTCAGATGTGATGTCATTGGCGTCAATTGCGCGTATGAACACGTCCAGTCGTGGAGTAGCGTGAAGTACCGCAATGACTGAAGAGAATGCGCTCATGCACACACGCGCGCGCGCCCGCGCACAATTCCACTATTATTCAAAGACATTCAGCGATTTTTTTTTTTCGTGTCTGTACGCACACTATACAACAGTATTATGCGACCAAGCGCAAAACATCGCTTGGCGTCATATGTGTTTTGCAGATAAACAGTACCGAATCTCCGGGGGTTGCTGTTGTCGCGTTGTCAAGTGACGGGTGGGATCTGATGTTGTCCTCGCAGCTCCGGGGTAAATGTAGTAACTTTACGCTTTCTCCTCTGCCGCCGAGTGTGTGTTTCTCTTCACGGGTGTGGGATGTGATTTCATCCGGTCCTGATCAAGCCCCATCAGCTGAATTGCATGATCATGAATTCGGATCCATTGCTCGAACGGAAGGAGCTGTTTCTCCTCTATGGTGCTGAAGTGACGTCAAAGGGCGGCATGACGCCCACTAGGGGGCGCGCCGCCCGCACTGTGCGTTAGAACATGATGTCAAAGTATGAAGTGTGTGTGTTCAAGCACATCTATGTAGTGTCTCGCTAAATTACACTTAATAACTACGCTGTATTTGATAGATTACTATTTTAGTTGTGTTTTAGTCAAGAAGCGGATAATTTAGATACCTTCAGCGCGAGAACGGGATGAAACCAATGCTGTTAATAAAACATTAGTTTTCATATTTAGTTTAGAGTACAACGCAACCAAAATAAAAATTACAATGAATAGGCTATGTATTGTTTTAATATAGATAGATAGATAGATAGATAGATAGATAGATAGATAGATAGATAGATAGATAGACATATAGATAGATAGATAGATAGATAGATAGATAGATAGATAGATATTCAAAACATCCACTTCAGCTATTTTTTGTTTATTTAATAAATTTTGGCATTTTATATTTGGTATATTTGACAGTTAGGCTATAGAAAAACGAATGTATTAATCACCTTGATCATCAAATTGAAAATTATATCCAATTCTTTTGTCTAAAAATATGTGATAACTCCCAGAATGTTCATTAACTACACAAATCTGTAACATTATTACATCAGATCAAATTATTTATTTTTTTGACATTGCACACATTGACATAATGGATTAGGTTGATTTTGCAATGCAGTGTGTTTATATGTATTATTCTGTAATTGAGTATTTTGAATAGTGTCTTTTTAATGCTGAACGTTTACATTAGGGATACGTTCTCCCAGCAAACTACTTTTCAATTTGTATTATTGTCCTGATATAATAAAATGATAATAAAACTGACTTTGAGGTCCATAGTGTTTGATTGTTTGTTGACATACAAGCTTTATCACCAGTAACACAGTTCTAAAACTATTGATCTATAACAGGGGTCAGAAACCTATGGCACCTGTGGTAGCATTGTCACCGGAGGGCTAATCACCAAGAGACCACCAACTGCAAGAGAGGAGTACACTATTTTTTATTGTGCACCTGAATTCCAATCTACATCTTAATGTAATCCTTCCTCATGATCAATGGCAGTTGAATAGGAGACTAAACAAACATGTAAAATGTGACAAGACTGCAGTATACGCAACAGAATCATGCAGTGCATGCAAGCCATTCTCGCATCATGAGCCGGCAGCGCTTAACTTTCTGTAAACGTGCCCACTTTGCTTTGGTCAGGCTACATGGATGACAGCCTAAATTCTGTGTGTCTTTTTGCTTTCAGAACAACATGTGATTTAATAAGGAAAACATCACTATTAATCCTGGATTTCCAACCCAGCATACAGGTACACCCTCCTCAAAATTACATTAAAAGATTAAAAGAGAAAACAAACCCACATCTTGGTATTCAAAAATCTTTTAAAGTCTATTCAAAATATAAATGAAACCTGGAATTTGGAGTCTCGTCACACTTTAAAAATGTTTAATCTCCCATTCAGCTGATGAAAACACGCTTCGTGATCATGAGGAAGGATTACATCAAGATGTAGGGTTAGGAATGCAAGTAAGAAAAACATTGTGACAGCGGGGGCGTGGTCAAGCGCCCGTCCGGAGAGGGAAAGCGGTAAGGGCGCTTGCACCTGAGCTAAATTATGTCTAACACCTGTCTCTAATTTCAGTGAGTACGGGGAGACCGGCATAAAAGAGCCTGATTGCCTCCAGTTAGAGAGAGAGAAAGCCAGTCCAGTGTTGGCAAGAGAGAGAAGCTACAGTCTGCAGAAGAGTCTACGTTTAGCACATGCACCTTTACGCACATCCCTTGTCTGTGTCTGAGCCGTATAATTAAAGAAACTCACCTTTGCCTCGAAACCCGTTCCCGTGTCCTCCTTCCTGTCTGGTCAACCTGAACCTCTTACAAACATCTTATAAATAAAATAGCATGTTTCTCTCTGGCTGTTGCTTGTGTGCTAGTGATTACATGAATACAATGACATAATATGAGAAATGTTTAAGATTCCACACAATTTCATGATTTGAAATTTGTGACATTACTGTTAACTCGTTTTGTACATAAAGAGTAAAGCACCTTCACAAGATGCTCTGTGAAAATTCTCATGCCCTCATCATATTATAATCATTGGGTTTTGCACAATTTTTCACTTAAACTGTTATGCTGATAATATAATTTGTAATAAAAAATAAACAATTAAATAGAAACATTCAAAATAAAACATTTCACACAAGATGTTAATCAATCAATCAATCAATCAATCAGGCTTGTTTCCTTATTAAAAATTCTTAAGTCATCATATTTCAATTCAATTCAATTTTATTTGTATAGCACCTTTCACAACACACATCGTTTCAAAGCAGCTTTACAGAAGATCAGCATTAACAGATGATAAAACTGTAATATCTATAATGTCGATGAATCATCATTGTGTTTAGATAAAATGCAATTGTTAATCGTGTTTAAAAATAAGTAATTAAATAATTAAACAAACTGAAGGCGACTGTGACAAGGAACACAAAACTCCATAAGATGTTGATTAATGGAGAAAAATAACCTTGGGAGAAACCTGACTCACTGTGGGGGCCAGTTTCTCTCTGACTAACATCATGAATATAATACCAATATTACTTATGTGTAGTTAAAATCATGGTTTAAAATTGTTAAACTTATTAAGTGTCAAGGGTCAGTGTTTAAACGTTGATTTTGTTTGAACTGTAAGATTAATGACCAATGTCTTTGAAGTCCATCCTGGATTAACTGCAGAAGTTCACATTGATGCAAGTGTCCTTGTTAATTGGCTGATGAAGGATTTTGTTGGCAATTGTTAGACTATGCATTCCATTTCAAGATCGTAGTCCATCAATAGACCGAGGTGATGCAGGCAGAGATCAGGGATGTGAAACGCAGTTCAACCTGGCCGGTAATTTCAGTGAGGTCCATCCTAATCCAAGGTTCAGACAATGGCATATGAAGTATCCCATGTCTTATGGTTTGAGTTGGCATCAGTTCATCCTCTGAAGTCCATCATAATAGACTGAAGTGATGTTTGGCTGGCACCGTTCGTTGGCATATTCAAAATACTAAACATACCTACTTCTACACTATCCACTACCCATTATGTATGCTAGGCATGGGATGCAAATTTTCTGGACGCATGTACATGGATAACTTGCATGTAAATGGGACAAAAATGCCAGCAGCCTCAACAGTTAAAGGTTGTTTACATATTTATGTTTGATATGACATTTTAGCCATTGTTACCTGGAGTGCTTTCATTTTTGTTAAAGGGATATTTCACCCAAAGAATACAATTCTCTCATTATTTACTTAACCTTCATGCCATCACAGTTGTGTATGATTTTCTTTCTTCAGCAGAACAAAAATGAAGATTTTAGAAGAATATCTCAGCTCTGTTGGTCCATACAATGCAAGTGAATGGTGACTAGAACTTTGAAGCTCCAAAAAGCACATAAAGGCAGCATAAAAGTAATCCATATGACTCCAGTGGTTTAATCTTTATCTTAATTTATGAAGCAGTATGATTATGAGAAACAGATCAATATTTAAGACCTTTTTTTATTCTACATCTACACTTTCACTTTCACTTCCATATTCTTGCATTGAAAGGATCAATATAACTAAGAAATTCTTCTAAAAATCTTAATCTGTGATCTGCAGAAGAAAGAAAGTCATACACATCTGGGATTAAATGAGGGTGAGTAAATGATGAAAGAAATTTCATTTTTTGGTGAACTAAGTTTATTTTAAAGACTATATAGGCAATTAATAATTCTATGTTACTCTTAACTGTTCATAAGTATTTTAACATATAGGCTCACACTTTAAATTGTCAGAGCTTTGTATTTTAGATAACTAAAATAACAACAAGGTCCAGTGAAAAAATGAAGGTTGAATGATTGTCTTTATTTTTTACATGCCATTCAAAAACGATGGGTGATCCACACATTGGTATCCTTCATGCGATAGAGTCACAGGAGCTGGCCATGGTCCGAAAGAGTGTGAACGCACACCCCAGCAGATAGTACCGGAGGGTGAGGACCCACTTGATGGCCAAACATTCTTTCTCAACTGTGCCATACCTAGTCTCCATCAGTGTGAGCTTGCAACTAATGTACAGCACAGGGCGTCCTCAATGGTAGTTACGGCCATGCCCCTAACCCCCTGTATAATGCATCCATCTGCAAGATAAAAGGTAGAAAGAAATCAAATCGTGTATGCATCAAACTTGGACACTGCATTTACTATTCTATAATCCACACAGAACAGGACAGAGCCATAACACTTATAGAGAGTCTCATGGGGTAACCTCCTCGTGGTCGCAATGAGTGGTTCTCGTTGTGCAGGGATCGCGGAGAATAGCACGAGCCTCCCATGCTGCGAGTCTCTGCGGTGTCATGCACAATGAGCCACGTGATAAAATGCATGGATTGACTTAGAAGCAGAGGCAACTGAGACTTGACCTTTGCCACCTGGGTTGAGGTGAGTAACCGCACCACCACAAGGACCTACAAAGTAGTGGAATTGGGCATTCCAAATTGTGAGAAAAAGGGGATAAAAAAAAGAACATATTGAATTTAATTTTAGCTGTTTGAATGTCCCTCCTCACAATTTTTGCATAGCACATTTTCACAGTTGATGCCCGTACAATAATTTGAATAGAGAGAAACCTGTGGAGGCTTGCGGGACCTCTAGTACTGCAAATAATAGGGTCTCGAGCCACTTGTCCAAATTTTGAGCATCTTCTTGCACAAAATTCCGAATCATATTCTTTAGGGTCTGATTAAATAGTTCAACCAAGACTTCAATTTGGGGATGTTAAATGCTGGTCCGAATTGATTTAATCCCCATCAAATTGTACAATTTGCGTAGTGTACGTGAAATAAACGTAGTGACCTGATCAGTGAGGATTTCTTTTCTCAGGAGATTATACTGAAGAGTGCCTCTGCAACAAGGCACTGCTTCCAGATATCATGTTGCATAGTCCCCCAGAACCAACACAAAGTGATGCCAGCATGCTGTCTATTCTAATGGCCTGACGAGTTCCATACCAGTAATTCCAAAGGGGACTTTGATCAATGGAAAGGGGCGCAATGGAGCTCTTGGGGTGGCCGGGAATTCACCAGCTGACATTCAAAACACACCATCTGCGAAATTCCCCGCGAATACCCGGTCAATCGAAATTGGCCATTGTACAGTTCAGTGTCTTTTCCTACCCTAAGTGACCCTCCATCGAATTATATTGAGCTCATTATCTGGAATAACATTTCCCAATGGCTCCTCCATTCCAACAATTGGGTTGTATCCTCCTTTGTCTGAGTGTACTGCATCATTCGATACAACCGATCCTTACGGTTATGCGAGTGCAATGCCTGACTGGAGGCGTTGACATTCATACACTTTCACTTGATCAAAGGCATGCCTAAGGGTCTCATCTCACATCTGCTCCAGAGGGAAATCCCCTGCAGGGAATCCTCTAAGGGCTGGGGAAGCAGAGGCTTCCCCTCCCTTACATCCTACTGACGTGGAACTGACGAAGATGGCACAGACTCCCCAGCCAGCAAATCAAACACAACACACAGATATGTTTTGTTGCAGGACACATCCACACATATTCCCTTTAATAAAGTAGTAAATGCTGACCAATTCGTATCCAATATTACTGGATGTTAGATGCTGGGACTAACCACAGCCTCAACACTGTACTTTTGTCCCCGAAATTGAATAGTGACTGTCACTGTGTAATTATCTATATCCCCGTGCCCACACCTTACTTCATCTGCCAGTTTGTATCCAATGCCTTGGATTTAGCCAAGCTTTGGTGAATGGAGGTTTGATTACAACCTGAATCCACCAATGCTTGGTATGTAATCCCTTTAATACTCACAGGTATACAGTACACTCCTGCCCGATCGGGGGATCGGGATCAATGTCTCCGCCTTCACTACTCGTTTGGCACTCAGTGAAGGCGGTCGCATTTTCTCTCCCTCTCCCTCCCCTGACCTCCCTGTTTGCTCTCTCGTCACGTCTAGTCAACTGTCTTGTACTTTTGAGAGACTCTCTCAGCACTGCTCTCCAAACCAAGAAATTATTATGGATTTGGTCAACTGGTCTCTCAACGCAATTGACACCATCTTCTCGAGGAGAAGCTTGGGTTCGGGGGAACCTAACTGCCCTGACGGAACGTTTGCAGCTGGCTACACGATGGATGCGTGGGAGAGGTGGCGGGTCGTGTGTCTGGCGGTTCTTTCCGTGGAGGACGTTGAAGATATCTACCTATTCGGAACCATGATAACAGGTCTTCTGCTGATTGGATTAGGCATTGCCCTGGTTTATCGAAGAATTAAGAAGATGGAGACAGCTGTCCAAAGCCTCACAAGGCTGCCCGTCATGATTGAGGCGGTGGGCAGAGCTGTCAGCACTCAGACTCTCAATACGGATAACATCATGAAGGAGCTTACAGCTTTGCAAAGGCAAATGGATCGTTTAAGAGACCAAAATGGACATGCAGAATAGCCTGAGAAATTGCAGCTATTCGCCCCAAGACAAAACATTTCAATCTTATCTGTTTCGGCATCCCCCAACCAGCACTGGCCTTGGCCAAGGCCGCTGATGGATCAACAACTCCCCTGGTTAGAGCACTGCAATGAGCCGCTCTCGCATTCCCTCCCCCCTCGCAAAACACCCTGGGATTGTGACCTTTTGGTGAATCTCTGGGCTCACACACACACAAGACTTTACACAAATACAGATATGCATCCGCCCCTCATCCCATCCCTCGCCTTCGCCGCTTCGTACCCCCCAGTCTGACAGGCGGGTCTGTGACCAGCGCCGAGAATGGCAGCAGGACCGGATGGCTGCTTGCCTGTGCTGGGCTACCTCCATCCCCCACTCCCCTCCCCTGTTGCAAGTTTTTGTTATGTTGTAGATGTACTGATTATGTGCTAAGTGTTGCTGAGATGTTTTTTTCCTGTTCCCACACTGTAATCCTCACAGGAGTATAGTCTGGGGGTTGCTTTTTTTTTCTCACCTTTCCCCATGTAATGCTGTATATCTTCTCAATTCCCTGTCTTCCTGCCCTGTCTACCCCGTTGTCATATTGTATGTTTGTATGGGCAGGGTGATTGATGCCAATTTCACTGGTTACTTTCACTTGTGACTATGTGACAATAAAGGGTACACTACACTACCTCCATCGCGGGATATGAGTACTGGAAATGCCCAGGTTCTCCACAATTCCAGCAGACCGGCCCAGACTTCATGCCCACACCTGCGGCAGCGGATTCACCAGCCTGTGGGGAACAGTGGAGATGGTTAGGGAAGACCAGCTAGTTGAATGGCCCATGGGATTGGGGATCTGGTTTTGGGGTCAGAATTCCCCGTTTCTGGGGAATAGGAACAGGACGCAGGAAGGAAAGGGGGGAGGGAGGAGAGAGAGAGAGAAAGAGAGAGAGAGAGAGAAGAAGGGGTCTTGCGGTCCCCGAATACACTGCCATATGGTCCTCAGCCAGCTGGACCACCTCATCCAATGAAGCCAGATGGTGGCACTGTACCAACTATGCCATTCCTTCCGGTATCCGGGTGATGAACTGCTCCAGTACCACCAGATCGAGCACTCCCTCTGCATCATGTTCTTCAGCCAGTAGCCACCTTCGACAGGTGTCAAGGAGCTGTTGGGTGAATGCGAATGCGAACATGTGTCCTCGATTGGAAGTGCTGTCAATGTTGTTCTTGGCTGCGGCCGTCCCCTTGCAGGATGGCCTTCTCCAAGTACTCATACACCAGAAGGTTGACCGCAGGATGTTGTTGGGCTGTGAGTTGGGCTTCCCTGGACAACAGCGGCAGTAGGTGGGCCGCCCACTGGGAGCTCGGCCACTTCCATGCTTTGGCCGTCCACTCACAGAGCTCGATAAAAGCCTCCAGGTTGTCCTGAGGTCCCATTTGGCGAGCATGACATTAGGCATGGCCATAGGTGGGTCCAGGATCGTGGCTGGAGACCCATCCTGGTTTACCAAGCTCCAAAGCACCTGCTGGTCCTCCACTTGAGCTTAGAAAAGTGCCTGGAACTGCTGCTGCTGTTCCACACGCAGCTCAAGCAGAGCCTAATGTTGGGCTTGGTGGATACCCGCGAGGATCGTGATTACTTCGACCAGCAACGAGGACTCCTCTTCCTCCTAATCCCGGGTTTCGGAATTCTCTAGCTCTTTCAGGTAGGAAGGAGGAAGCTGGAGCAGGATAAACAATCCACGTAAGTCTTTAATATCAACACTTTTCAGTGACACAGACTGATTTTCTGCAGAACAAATGAACACACACATAGACACTGCTGTGTGCAGACCCTTCATTCCCTCTCCTCTGGAGGTCTGGATTGCCCTTTTATCCCCTTCTAGCTCTCACTGCAATACAAAACAGCTGTTAGAGATAATTTCCCACAGGTGTCAATCCTTACCACTCTTACTCTCCAGGTCTCACTCTCTACAGACGTCACTCGGCCACACCCACATCACCACACATGTTTTTTCACACATGACAACACTGCGCTAAGGGTGGGTGAAATGTTGTCTGATCTCGCACCAGAAACCTGGTCTGGAAAAACAGAAAATGTTTTTCTGTATGATGGATTTATCAGCAGAGAAATCATAAGCATACAATTAATTAACAGTTAAGTATCATTTTAATTACAGATCTGCTTCTCAATCAAAACCTGACTGCATAAAATCTGCATTTATATTTAACAATAATTCAGTTGTTCCAAACTGAGAAATGTACTTTTTACCTCTATGCTTTTCCTTGAATCTGGATTAAAAGTGCATGAATATGTAGCAATTATACATAGTTGTTAAAAAGGTTTTCATTCACAGAATTCAACATCCACGAAGGGCAATTAGACAAAGAAATGTGTGACGCAGCAATTTTCTTCAGGATCAAAGCACATGTTACATCTTTTCAGGCAACACGAAGTGGTGTAGTTCCAAACAATTACTGTGATAAAGCATTTGGTCTTTGGTTTGAAAAAATATCACAGCGAAATACGTTCTGCAAAAATTTTGGTTCGTGTTCAGTTTTTATTTTCGTTCCTTGAACCATTTTCATTCTCCCCTTCCCCCCCCCCCCCCCCCCAATTTGGAATCCCCAATGTGATCTAAGTCCTCATGGTGGAGTAGTGACTTGTCTCAAATCGGGTTGCCGCCACATCTGAGACCGCAAATCTGCGCATCTTATCACGTGGCTTGTTGAGTGCGTTACCGCAGAGACATAGCGCGTGTGGAGGTTTCACGTTATTCTCTGTGGCATCCACGCACAACTCCCCATACGCCCCACCGAGAGCATACCGCATTATAGCAACCATGAGGAGGTTACCCCATGTGACTCTACCCTCCCTAGCAACCGGGCCAATTTGGTGACCTGGCTGGAGTCCCTCAGCACACCCTGGATTCGAACTCACTACTCCAGGGGTGGAAAGTAACCATCTTTACTCACTTAGCTTGGAATGTAAATTTTCAGGACAAAGGCAAAATGGTTACTGTCTCTTTAAGAGGGTTTTAGCTCATTGAAGCCACTGCGCAGTTTGTTTTATTGAGTTGAATCTTTTGAGAGCTGTAAAGTCCCATTATTTTCGTACCGTGTGGTGCTGTTGCATTTGTATTCATTTATTTGAAAGGTGCTGTAAGTTTTTTCATGGAAAAGTATGCAAAAACATTTCCTACTACCTGAAATTAAATAAGTGTTCTGAGATGTCTCACTGGTCCCTGTGACCGCTGTAGACTTTGCAAACAGCAAACAAAAATGTGTCTGTGGGTCGCGGACATTGATGATTTTCACCTGTCAATCATTTTGCTCATTCTCATTTGAAGCGTATCGTTGAGTCTATTAACGATTGTCGATTGAGGGCGCTATTGTGCCATTGTTGAATTTGAAAGCCACAGGAACAAACTATTGCTGCGTCCCAATTCGGATACTATCCGTCCTAAATAGTATTCGAAAATAGAATTAGTACGTCCCAAATCGTAGTATGTTGAAATGAGTGTTCCAAAGATACCCGGATGGTCTACTATTTCCGGTCAGAATCCGAAGTGCAGATCGATGCACACTGTAAGTGGCCACTGGAGGCCGCTAGAGGTAATGCATTCACAGTCAGGTAATTCATGTGATTGAGTTTGTCGCTGTGGGCCCAGAAATCTGTATAGCTGATCGACATTTTTCTCTCTCCTGATTTTTCTCATCTCAGAAGCACAGAAACATATGTAAGTTTAACTCAGGTTGTGGAATCCTGGTGTTGTTTACTCTGCAATATTAATTAGTTTATGTAATTCTGTTTTTCATGATGGTTTTCAAGTTGCTTTGTCTTATGTTACACATTTGTGTGCTGTTTAGTTCAGAGACCAAGCTAGCGGCTAATTCATGAAAGGAGCAAGTCTAAAGTTTGCACCCTTGGTGAGCGGAGCGAGGTGTGTATTATTTGGCTCCATGTATAAGGCTTTGGATGTAAAATGTCAATATTGACTGCTACTGGAAATTGATTTGTTCTGTATCTTGTGCCAGGAAAGCTGCATGTGTTAAGTGAGCAAATTATTGTTTTTATTGTTTTATGTTATTTTCAATGTGCAATGTACATATACTCAAGTGCATGATGATGCCTGTAAAGGACGTGAGGATTTATTTGTAAATTTGTGTCATGTCAAAGGTTCTTTAACCAGTTATTTGTATGTTTACTTCTAGTTTTCACGGTACTCGCTGATTCTGGAAGAATAAAAAATTATTGCACCCGTTAGAGACTCTCTGCCATTATTAAGAAGCCAAGGGCTGCTACACACACACTAACGGCTAATATTGCCCACAACCCATTGCGTGCGGGAGGGAGGAGCTTTGAGATGATGCAAACATGGCGGCCGGATGCGGCAGCGGAGATGCGCCCTCAGTTTTTAAGTGTAAGAACTTAAACTTTAGCGCTAATTAAAGTTGTATTTTATTGTCTCATAATATTAATGGATTTGTGTTGTGCCTCATTAACTGGCGCATTGCCAACGACGATGTTTGTTTAACTGTCGCGGTGTGCGTAACTAGGCAACCACGTTCTCTTCCATTGCATGACGTCTTCGTAGTATTTCCCAGAACGTGCATACGCTTTTGCTACACACTCAAAAGTATGTACATTTTCTTCAAAAAAAGAGTACATACTTTTAGGTCGTAGTATAAGTAGGCGAATTGGGACGCAGCATATGCTTTTCCTTTGTTCGGTTTAAGCCCTCTGACATGTCATAAATATAAAATGCCTTTTCAATAAATATATATTTAAATGAAACTCCCTGTTTACAAAGAACAATTTCACTTCAGGGTGATAGTACACCACACACAATTTCAGGGACTGTCTGATGTTGAATTTCAAAATCAAAGCCCTATAAAATGTCATATATAAGCTGTGTTCCTTCCACATTCAGATTGATATTAAAAGGAAAATTCCTGTTTCCAAAGAACAATTTCACTTCAGAATACTATCATTCTGAAGTGAAATTGTTCTTCCACCTCAGAATATCACTCAAAGAATTCTGGTGTTGAGTTTCAAAATTAAAGCCCTATCAAATTTGTGACGGCATTGTCATTTACAGTTCAATTATTTACATACCTAGCCCGATGTTGTTTGTTATACTCTAAAAATATTCTTTATTATGACAGGGACACAGATAGGAGATGGAGTATGTCAATATGATGCATTACATGTGTCACATGTCGGAGTGATAGAAATCACTATAGAGTGAAAATGTATTGCCAACTGTTTGCCCAAAAGGAGCAATAAGGAAACCTGCAACATCAGTTGTGTTTTAAGCAGACACTATTGAATCAAACAGAACTAGGTGCTGAGTGCATTTTTATTCATTTATATTTATAATAAATAACCAATTTCTATTTATATAGCATGTTTCAAAAGAGATGTTACAAAGTGTTTCATAAATAAAATAATAAATATAAAATGACTATAAAACTGAGCATCTCAAAAAATATCAAAAACAATATATTATAAAAATAGTTTTAAAAAACAAATACAAGTAGGTGATAAAACAAAAATATATGTATATACATAAAGGCACACACATACAGTTGAAGTCAGAAGTTTGCATACACAATACATTTAAACTCAGTTTTTCACAATTCCTGACATTTAATTGTAGAAAACATTCCCTGTCTTAGGTCAGTTAGGATCACTACTTTATATTAAGAATCTGAAATGTCAGAATAATAGTAGAGAGAATTATTTATTTCATCTTTTATTTTTTTCAGCACATTCCCAGTGGGTCAGAATTTACATACACTTTGTTAGTATTTGGTAGAATTGCCTTTAAATTGTTAAACTTGTTTAAAATATTTTGGGTAGTCTTCCCCAAGCTTCTCAAATCAAGTTGCTGGAATTTCAGCCGATTCCTCCAGACAGAACTGGTGTAACTGAGTCAGGTTTCCTCTCAGAATTCCTCTGCAGATCTCCATCTAAATAATCAAATATATATTGTTTGTTTATTTAATTTAAAATTTCTTGTGTTTAATTGTTTTGTTTTTTTTTATATTATAAATGTGCTAATGTGATGTAAAAAAGTAACAAGTTATATCTGCATGTGCCTTGTTCAAATTAATTACAGTTTGACTGAATTGATTCATGTTTTGGAAAATATATATTTTTTTAATCTTTGAATCTAAATGGTGAAATTCTGATACTTTGGCAAATACAATTAATTGATTGGGGATTCATATTTAGAATATCATAGTCAGAAATACTGTGAGAACCCAGTACTCCAGAATAGTGTACACATATATATGTACGTGTGTATAATTTTGTGGGGATTCTAGACCCTGATAGATTCTCCAGCAGAGTAACAATTCACTAGTGGGTTACATTGTAATAAAATATTCCTTTTTTTATTGATACTCGCGTCTCACTCACTTAATTCTTTGCCTTCAATTGGGAAAATTTAGGGTGGCATAGTCGGATTTAAATTAAGTGATTCACATTTCCCTCCACTTGGGAACTGCCACATATAATATATATATATATCTGAGGTGGTGTACTATCACTCTGAAATGAAATTGTTCTTTGGAAACCGGGAGTTTCCTTTTTCAATTAACATTTTTATTGATTCATAAACATATATATACACACACAAACAACAACAACATAATAATATAGAATTAAAACTAAACATCTCTCTCCACAGAGAGTCCCCCAAAAACACCAAGTAATTGCCCCATTTCCTGTAAAACAAATTCTGAACCCCCAGCCTTCTGCTTGATGACGGCACTCTATCCAACTTCCATACCCTTAAAATAATTTGCCTGCCAACCATAATGCTGGTCAGACCCCAATTTATTATGTGTCAATCCCCAAAATTTATGACCTATTTTATGAACATACAGAGTCTGGGGCAGAGTGAAATTCAAGTGCCCAAAACCGACATTCAACCAATATTCCTGGATCCTAACACACCCCCAAAAAACAAAGGCTGTGTCTCCATCTTCTGATTGGCATCGCCAGCAGGTGGATGTGTCTTTAAGACCAAGCCTATACAATCTAGAGGGGGTCCAATAGAATCAATGTAAAATCTTAAATTTCATAAGGCGTACCCATGCATCTCTAGATACAGACTTAACCCTAGCCCACACTCCCTCTTCCAATACCAAATTTAAATCTTTCTCAGATAATATCTTGAGAGAAGTTGAAGTTCCATTCCCCGGACTCTGAATTATCAGGGAGTAATACACTGATGCCTCATGAACTTTTCCAAAAGCTACTCCCAAAAACAATAAAGAGCAGGTGGCACAGCTGTAAATACCTATAGAACTGAGATCTGGGAATCCCAAAATGTTGAACCAAATTTTAAAAAGATCTCAACACTCCACTCTCATATAAATCACAGAGTGTAGTAACTCCCCTCACAATCCACTCTGTCCAGCAGAAAGGGGACTTATTAATGCATCATTTGGGGTTCAGCCATATTCTTGAGGCAGCATTTAAATAAATCTCTGAATTAAACACTCTGGACACTTTAGTCCATACCGAGAGCAAATATCAGATAATGGATGTAACTTAACTTCTCTGATTAGTTTGATAAAAAAGGCTTTGCAATGGCGAAACAGGGTCAAGAACTTCCTGTTCAATACAAAGCCAGTTAAGGGCTCTCTCTGGAGGAAGTGACCAATGAACCAAATGTCTGAGGCCGAATGCATAATAAATCAAAATCTTGGGTAGGCCTAGCCCACCTTTGTCAAATGGTAAAAAAATTTAAAATGTACAAATTTGTTAATGACATAATAGTGTTATATCTGTATTTTAATCAGGTCAGTTCTCTTAGGCTATCTGATGACATTCGGTGCTTCAGCTCGACACTTTTAATATTCCCTTCCAACTCCACAAGTTCTCATGCTTTTGGATTTTTTGATGAATGAGGCATACTGTATGATCCGACCCCTAAGAACCGCCTTAAATGCCTCCTATGCCACACCCATAGAGGATAGTGAGGTCCAGTTGGTCTCCATATAGACACTGATTTCAGTCTTTAGCATTTGTTGTAATTCAGGATTTTGCAAAAGGGATTCAATTAAAGCACCAACTATATGATTTATTTTTCTCCGTATGTGGCAATACTTCTAAACTCATCAGGACATGATCTGAGTCAAATTTTTTCCAACTGAACAATCAATAACAGATTAAATGAGGGACTTAGATCAGCACAAAAACCAATACAAAAAGTAACAAAGAAGGTGTCCATTTTCCTTGGTTGGTCAAGTGAATTTTCAGTGAGTCAGGCCCACTCAGCTGCATCGAGAGCATCACAGAATGACTTACTCATACCATTGGCTTTATGAAGGACATCGCTTGCTGTGGTTATGTACATATTTTGTGGCCATCCTTAGAATCTATTCTCAATTTGGCCAGAAATATCAGTGCAATTGCAAACTTCTGTTGATGTAAGAGTTTCTAAAAGGAGTGTTACTAAAAAAAAAAAACTCCAGCCGCTAGGCTGAACCAACACAAAAAGAAACAAAGAAGGTGCCCAGTTTTCTAAGATGGTCAAGTGAATTTTCAGTGAGTCAGGTCCACTCGGCTGCATTGAGAGTCAACACAATGATCTAATCATTCCATTGACTTTAAGAAGGACATCCATCCTTAGCATCCATTCTCAATTTGGCCAGGAACATCAATGCAAAAGCGACCTTCCATTGATTTAAGAGTTTCTTGCATTCCTTGAATCGATCACATTTATCTCTTGTTTAATTTGCAAAGTCTGGGAAAAACTTGTGTTTCTTCCAAGAAAGCTTTCCTTTACTCCTCGCCTCGTGTAGCACCAAGATCTTAATTGGATGATCTCAGAAATTTGGTGAGAGTTGATCAGGGCCTGTCTCCCTCCGCGGATCTCTGTGCCGGAACACTGTGATCAGACTGCCTTGAAATTGTGTGATCAACAATCAGCACTTCTACTATCATTCTGAAGTGAAATTGTTCTTTGGAAACAGGGAGTTTCATTTAAATATCTATCTGAAATTATAAAAAATGTCATGGTTACTGTTGTTCCCTGAGGGAGGAAACGAGACGTTGTGTCAAATGTAGTGACTCAAGGGGTCTTCCTTGGGAGCCTTGCGTACCGCTGAACTTTAGAAAAGGCCAATGAGAAATTGGTAGACAGAATTTGCATGTTCCGCCCCTGGACATACAGGTACAAAGGGAAGCCGGCGTGCGTCTGTCATTCGGGTTTTTGCAATGAGGAGCCAAGAATAAGGTACAGCCATTTACAGTGGTTGGACTAGTGTCGTGGCAGAAGGGACACAGTGTCTCATTCCCTCCCTCAGGGAACAGAGGTTACAACAGTAACCATGACGTTCCCCTTCTGTCACTCACGCGACATTGTGTTGAATGTAGTGACACATGGGGTCCCGTTCAAAAGCACCTTGCACTAGACCATGTTATGTGAACTGCTGACACAGGTGCAAGCAGGCTACTGTGTGCTAGAAGCAACTGTATCGGCCACACATAACCCTCCCCAATGCCCCTGGCTGGATGATCCAGGAAGTGGGGAAATCGCTCTTTTATTAACAATGTGGGAAAACAAGGATTTTCCTGCCGGCCCACCAAGTGGTCTTGGTACCAGCTCTGGAGCGAACATCTGACTCCCTGGGTCTTCCGTCTCAGGAGAGCTTAGGAGCCTTCTGGGTCCTAGAGGAAGTCCTGGAGACGGGGGCATGCGCCGCCTGCGAGGTGCTCGACACTAGGGCTGAGAGCTGGGCCCGGGTTGAGGCGGAGCTGCCTGTTGCTTGGATGCAGGGGCAAGGCCGGATTTACCACCGGGCCGATTGGGCCGGTGCCCGGGGGCCTCTGACCTGTAGGGGTCCTCCAAGACCCCACTAACTGTGTGGCCTCATCCTTTTTTTTTCTTTTTTTTTTATTAAATTAAAATAAAATTAATTAATGAGTGTGTGTTTGTGTATATGTGTGTTAACAATAATTTATTTGCATACAAAAAAGTATCATGATCAGTTTTTTGGCTGTGTCGGCTGTGTCTGATGATGACAATGAGTTAGGTTACTGCGGACACTGTTTATAGCGGCAAGACTGGCGGTAGAAGATAGTGTGAAAAAAAGAGAATTGAGAACATCGAAAAAACAAACAACATGGATAAAAAAACGGTGGAGCAGTGGAGTCACAAAATGGACAGCTAAAAGGGAGAAGGATATCAGAGAGGATTTAATTAGGAGAAATATTCCAACCATCTCCACTTTTTTCAAAAGTCGGCTCGACACAAATAAAGAGCCTGGCGGCGCCTGCGGTGATGCTAGCGAAGAGGAGTTTAGCACAACATCCAGCCTTGCTATTTCAGATGAACCTGAGCATCAGGTTCCAGCACGACAAGACAGAGAACCACAGCCCAGCTGGAATGACAGACACCTGTTCAAGTGTTCAATTTTCCTAATTTTTGCTAGTTCGCTGCAATATTTCCTAAGAAATTTTCCAATTTCAAATTTAAGAAGTTCCCAATTGCGACAGAATTTTTTTTTTTATCATTTTTTGCTTTATTCCAATAAAATTCGATTATTTTTTCTATACTGGTGATTATCTCATTATGTTATCAGTTTCCAGTAAGAAGATTTTCTATATAAATTTTCCAAAGATTTAAAGGGAATACTTATAGAGATCTTATTTTCTAAATCCTTGGATAATCAATAATCAATCCTAGACTGACTTGATAATTAATTATTACTCCAAGTAAAGGATACTTGTGATTGGTGAGATTTTCTGCATGCATCAATTAAGAAAAAATCCTTCATAAACTTAGTTACATAATTAGGAGTTGAACTACCATATTGTGGAGGCCATCTATCTAATTTATTATCCAGGACTACATTAAAGTCTAAATATCAAAGAGGAATTGGGATACCTATTCAACATATGAACCACTCGATCACCTAATCTGTCAAAAAAAGGCCTTATTGTCTTTTTGTGAATTAAAAACATAAAAATTTATAATAATACACATTACGTTTGAGATTTCAAGAGCAAGTAAAATATAATGTCCAGACACATTGCAATCAGAACTTAATATTTTCCCTTTAAAGCGATTTTCAAGATACAAACCCCAGCCGAATGGGCAGTACCGTGAGAGATCCATAAATCTAGTCCCCATTGCGATCTCCAAAAATGAACGTCTTGAATATTAGAATGGCATTCTTGTAAAAAGCAAAAATCTGTATTAAAGCGCTTAAGATACAGAAAGATAGGTTTCCGTTTAACAATATTGCGTAACCCTCAACAGTTAAAAGAGACAATGGATAAAGACATACAAACGTAAGAACACAAACAATTTAAACCAAAATATTTCTATAGGTTATAGCAAATCTTTAACACTCGCAACAAATGTATTCACCAGGGATGAGAACAGCAATCCCTCTTTTAGTGCAAAGAAGAAAAAAAACACGCCAGACAGCATCCCTGTAGTATTGTGAAGTGAACTGGAAGATTATTCCTCTAGGTGTGTTGTTCCTTGAATTATTATGACCAAGTCGGTGCGCCACGTCCATGACATCAGGTAGTTTGTCTTTGTATTGCGGTAGGAGATTGGCAAACTTTAATGACCTCATGACAAATATCCTCTCCTCCTTTCTCTTGAAGCCCACGAATTCTCATATTCCATCTGCGCAAATAGCCTTCCAACAAGATTATTCGTCTCTCTTGCTCCTTAGCACACCAGTCAGCTTGTTTCAGTTGAGATTCGGCGTGACTAACTTTATCTTTGAAGGCATTGATGTCAGTGCAAATAAACTCAATTGTTTCCTTTAGTCTGGTGATTTGTTTCATGTTTGCATTGACTTCCTCTTTCATTTCATTAATTATGCTTGAGTTTCTTTCCACCAACTTTTCTAGTGCATCTGATCTGTTCTGCACCAGCAGAGAAAGTTCCGAGATCTGTGAGAGGATGTCTGTTGTGTCCCTATCTACAGTTCTACGTTGCTTGGGGGCTGGAGACTTACACAGAGTTTCATGGAGAGATGGAAGTTCTTCCTCCACCAGCATAAATTCTTTCGGATCAGTGTCTTGTTTGAGATTGTCATGTTGTCACGTTCTGTCTGCACCTGTTTTCATGGACTCTTATTTTGAAGTTTTCTCCCTCACTACATTTCCCACAAGTCACTGCCCTTATCACTCCATTGTTATCCACACCTGTATGTCATCCCCCTCATTTGAAAAATGTTTGAAAACTGCATAGTGGGAGTGCACACACCGTGTACGTTTATTGAAAACCAGTTTTTACAATTTCTGTACTCTTCAGCATCTGTTGTAGAGGGACACTTTATGGGAACATGACATCTGTCATTACAGCCAATGACTCTAGGGAATTTACCATATTCATAGAACTCCACATTGTAGATGGCTTGGGCAGCAGCATCAGGGAACTTGATGTAGTTATCTTTCAGTTCACATATAGCATTGCAGACTTTGTGGACTATTTTGCACACAGTTGGTTCACTTACGCCACACAAATCTCCTGTTTCACGATGGAATGTTCCACATGCCAAATACCTCAAGGTGATCAGTATTTGCTGGGAAGGAGGAATAGGCCTTCCCCTAAAAGAGTGAGATGAAAGCTTTGGTTCAAGCAAACAAATTATGTCAGATGCATTTTGTTTGTACATACGAAAGCGGTCATGAAAGATGATTTCATCAAAATCATTCAGTGGGTTGCTCCTGTCTATAATTGCCATTCTGTCTGGTCTTGGTGGTGCTCTTTCATCATCATTGAAATAGTCCAGATAATCCATTTTCCTGTGTTGCCAAGGTCAACCTGGAGGCCAAACTCGCTGTTAATCTGAAGTTAAACCTGCCTCTGGCCAGGTTTAAGTTATTCCTTCACTAAGACCTAGACTAGCTCTGATCCTGCTTCTGGAAATCAGACTTTAAAAATCAAGACTAGGGAAAGTCTGAGACTATCTTGAACCATGTCTGAGAAATGCTTTTTCAATTAGTCCAGTTTAAATGTGCATTTTTATCTAAGACTAATGATAATCCCTGTCTGGGAAACTGTCCCCAAATGGATTTATACAGTTAATACGCCTGAAGTAGCTGCGATAGTTTCCAGTACCCCAGCAAGGGTGCGGAGTAAATGCATAAATATTATGACATGTGGGACTAAGCACACTGATATATTGCTGCACTGATTTAAAAATGTACACTTAAAAACTGATGTCATATGAGCCCAGTTACAGAATCACCCTGAAAATTAAAAGCCCGTGTTAGAATTAGAGCCAAAACTTACCTCAGTGTGCTGCCTGAAGTTGGAGCTGTGACTTTAATCTTGAAATATCAGCTTGTCTTTGTGTTAAAAGAAGGATCGCATGACGAACCTATTCTTTTTTTCACTGTGTGGAGTGTTTCAATTTGATGAGATTGATGCTGCTGCTGCACTGATGACTTGAGTGACAGTCTCATCGCTCAAGTGGGAGATGCTCATCGCGCACAGCTGTGAACTTCCGCTCTCGTAAAAGTCTGATTCAATAATCTCTCAATAAATTACACATTCATTTGAATTAAACCCAGTAATATAAATACAATAACGCCACACATTGCAAAGAACTAAAAGTAAAAAAAAAAAAATGATTAGAAATTTACTTGAGTGAGAGTAAAAAGTACCCACTTTTAGACCTACTCTAAAAGTTTCCCCCAAAATTTTACTCAAGTAAATGTAACAGAGTAAATGTAAATTAGTTACTACCCACCTCTGTTTAAGAGTAATGGACAATTTTTTAATCATTGTGAATTCCTTAATTACTATAAGATTCCAGAAACTGCTAAATAGTTTGCAATAGTTTTTGATGCCATTCCTGGTGGCCTTATTCAACTCTTATCAGGTGATATATCCTCTGAGTGTATCTCTGGAGATAAAACTCAAATAAGTATTAATGGTGTGGAGATTTAAGATAAAAAATGTAACAACTTCTTTATAAAACCAATATGCAGAAATACATTGTTACCTAAATGCAAAACATATTGTAATTCATTGTATAATCAGATTGAATGGAAAGAGGTCTGGAAGTAACCTAGTTAATACTGTCTCACCAATAAAGTTAAAGATGTCACATATAAAGATATTCATTTAATTTACTCGGTGAGATAAGTAGTCTCAAGATTTTTTAGAGACAATGAGACTACATGTGTCTTTTGTAACTTTTGTCTTTTGAAGAATCCATAAAACATTTATTCTTTGAATGTGTGTTTAACCAATTTTTTTTGGATTGATATTGAATATCTAATATTAAACACACAAAATTTAAGATTCAGGTAATGGGTAAAGAGATATTTATATTGTATTAGGAACAACATTTGGTGATTAATCATTTAATTATATATGGAAAAAACCATATACACAAACAAAAATGGGCAAACAATAAACCTAACATCATACCGTTTAAAGTGAATTGATACATTATATTGAGACTCTAAAAGATGCAAGAAATAAAAAGGCAACACGAACGTATATAATACTTTTCTCTTGTTAATCCATTTTAAGTTATCCCCTGGCTTTATTTTGTTTATTATTATTTGTTGTTTTTTCTTTCTCTCTTTCTGTTTACTCTTTGATGCTACTATGATTGTAACAGTGAGTACATTGTGTATGTATATTTTGTTGTAAGTGTACTTGTTCTATAATATAATAATAAAAATAAAACATTCTGAAGTGAAACTGTTCTTAAAAGGAAACAGGGAGTTTCTCAATGACAGTCTGTCATTTTGGTGCTTAAATGTCAGTTGGTATTTGGAAATGTATTCTTTATTATTAATGTATTATTAAGTTTGCAGGCATTTTTTAATTATTAAAATAGTTTACTTTTTTATATATATTTATTCATTTTGTTGTATGTAGTTATTTATGTATCTTTATTCATTTATTTATTTTTTCATTCATTCATTATTGACAGACTGACTGACTGAAATTACGTTTACCGGAAAATCGCTTTTATTTTGAAATCAGTTCCTGCACGCATTTACCGTAAAGCATAATGTATACGCGTACCTCAAAACAGCGTGGGGGGCTATCTTGAAAAAAACATGTTTTCCAAATAGGAGGCTGACCTGACTGCTGTTTATTTATCTCGTCCGTTCCTGTCTCGTTAGCTGAAATGATCTTGAATAAACTAGCATTCTGTAATTAATCAATTAATTAATACGTTATGGGAAAGTTGAATCTTGTGTTGATTATTTTAATTTTCTCGTAATCTCGACATAACAAAAAAATAGTTTTTGCATTTAATTTTTGCAAAAAACTATTCAGTTTTAATTGACCTACAGGATTTACAATTCAAAATGTATTACAAGGTATGAAGGACAATGAGAGATCCTTGGCAGAGAAGTACAATTTATTATACGTATAAGTACATATTATGTTAATTCACTTTGGTTATAATATATTAACCTGCCTTAACCAAGAGTTTTCTAAACCAGTCACCTTTCACATAGGCTAAATCAAACATATTAATAAACACCAGCACGTCACAAACACTTAATAAACGCTTTTTCATGAATATAGTAAGACTCGCTTTTCTTCTGCCCTCAACAGGAGTCAAGAAGCACGTCTTTCTGTTCTTTCCCCACAGTACCGTTATTACTGCAATATGCGCGCACTCGGATCTAAATAGCGGCTGGCTTGACCGGAATAATGAAGGCGTCCCGGTATTTGAAGTTGGCTGGCAATGAAATTGACCAACGTTCAGGGTCACTGTATTGTCTACGACAAAGTTGTAGACGTGATAGTCTTCTAAGGTGTCTGATACTAATCTGGAAGTTGTCAATGACTGAGAGACATAGGCTACAGCTATTTCAGCTTGAGTGAGTCCTTGATCAAAGTAATTACGTATTCGGTCATCCATTATGCAACAGCGCGTTTAGCTGTTGCCTCCAGATAGCCTTATTGAAAACAACTTTTTGTTATGCCGAGATCACAAGAAAATTCATTTATGATCACGAGAAAATAACCTTTGTTATGTCGAGATCACGAGAAAACTAGACAGAAAAATAATAAAAACGCAAGGGCTCTTTGAGCTTCCGTGTGTTCGATGTCGAGGCAGTGTATTTTATTGCTGCCAGAAGTTAATGTATTAAATGTTTTTACTTATGTTCATTAGATGTTCTCCGGAAGAATCCCTTGACATCGAGGGCAACACATATCGAAATATAGTAAGTAATGAAAGTGATTGCATCTTCCATCAGACCGCGAAGGTGAAAGGAAGAAACGCGACAAGGAGTAATAACCTTCCCTTACATTTATAAAATCAGTAAATTGATCAAATCAATAACTGATCAATCCAGTCAGTGCACTTCACCAGTAAACAGTCGCTGTTTTGAGTGTACAAGAGAAAAATATATCAACTCCATTCTCAGTCTATTTCTGTTTTACACGTTAATTTGTGTCACAAGTAAATTTATGCCTTGTTAAAAATAAATGAACGTGTATTTACAGAGCTGCTTTTATGGGTTGCAACCCCATTTTGTAGCATTTTACTATTCTGTGAATTGACAGCTGATGAACACAAAAATCATTTATTTAAATGGATAGTTCACGCAAAAATGAAAATTCATGCATTCAACCATTTGGCCTTAGTATGCCCTACAGAGCTGAGATATTTTTCAAGAAATCTTTGTGTTCAGCAGAAGAAGGTTTACTCCTCTGGGATGGCATGAGGGTAAATTATGGGAGAATTTTCATTTTGGGGTGAACTTTAAACTGTTTTGCACTTCTCTGTATTGACAACTAACAAACTTCAACAAAAATAAAAATCATTCATTTCAACTGCTTGTTGTCATTTATTTGAATATGACAGCCCAGTTAACAATATCTGGCATTATCAGGCCACATCTGAACTACAAGTTCAATATTATTAGCTTTATTTGGGCCACATCTGGTCCACACCAGTTCCTCCTTCAATTTATACACTAAGGGCCACATCTGGGCCAGAACCATTCATTTAACAATATCTGGGCCACACTCATCATTTCTTCTCACAATAGTGCATGGGCAAGATCTGGCCCACACCCATTAGTTCTGCTCAATTTATAGTGTGTGGGTCAGGTCAGGGCCAAGACCCAGGCGCATACTGGGCCAGAACTAAGTGTGAGTATGTGTAGGTCAGACAATTTTTGCTAACTGGGTAATTAATATATTTCTTATTCCACTTGAAGGGCACACTATTCAAAGCAGCTCCATCTTTGATTTTTGACAATGAGGCTGTGAGCATAGACCTACAGTATCTTCAATGGACTGTACTGCAGTTTACATTTTTTGGGGGGATCATTCCATGGACAAAACATTGAGAAACATCTTTCCAAAAATATTCAGTTAACAAAACATTCCAGACAATATGATTTGTGGAAAATCTGATGGGATCTAGGAGCTTTATACAGCTTTAAACCATCTGTGCCATTGAAGAGATGATAAGTTTATCCCTCACAGCCTTGTTTTCATTCCCATCAAAATAATACAAAAAAACAAATTGGTGCTACTGTCTGAAAGGTTTTTCACAAAATAATGCAAACTGTGTCACTTCCCATTTTTCTTTTTTATAGCATGTAGAATAAATACTGTTAAGTATTCAGAAAGTGGGTGGCTAGCTAGAATTCCATTCTCATCTTAGCTTTAACATTTTGCCTATACTCCAATAATAGACAAATAGACGTTGAATAGTAATTATTATAAAACAAATAAAAAATATCTATATAATGTCTTATTGAATACTACACAAAGTATGCGATACTTAAACTATTCATTTGTTCTTTGTAAATTAGGAAACGCAGGTTCGGGACTTTTATTATGAAACACGTTGGTCGGTTTGACGTTTCCTAAAGTTCTGTCTCAACAAGGATTCCGTCGAAATTCAAGGCGCGAGTTCAGCTGCCGCATATTTCCATCACGAGTGTTCTTCATTCTGTGTGTTTATCTCATCACAGGGTGAGTGCAATACAACATTATAATCAAGTTCTTTAGAAACAACGAGCAAAACATTAGTAGCCTATAGTCAATAGTACTTTATTCGTTTTTAAAGACACACGCTCGTAGAAAGTTACAGATTCATTAAAGTTGCATTCAGAGAGAAATAAATGTAATCACACACAGATTGTAAATGTTTTATTATTTTCTGTATGGTGTGTAGGCGGATGTGTTCTCTCAGTCTTTTCCCATCACCCACTGCAGCCGGACACACACTGTACGAGCACAACAATGAGCTGGTGCTGGGACACCCCAACAAACAGGTTCATATTCATGAGAGCTGTAATAATAATGAGCTAATACTGGGACACCCCAACAAACAGGTCCACATTCATGAGAGCTGTAATAATAATGAGCTATTACTGGGACACCCCAACAAACAGGTCCACATTCATGAGAGTTGTAATAATAATGAGCTATTACTAGGACACCCCAACAAACAGGTTCATATTCATGAGAGTTGTAATAATAATGAGCTATTACTGGGACACCCAAACAAACAGGTTCATATTCATGAGAGTTGTAATAATAATGAGCTAATACTGGGACACCCCAACAAACAGGTCCACATTCATGAGAGTTGTAATAATAATGAGCTATTACTGGGACACCCCAACAAACAGGTTCACATTCATGAGAGCTGTAATAATAATGAGCTAATACTGGGACACCCCAACAAACAGGTTCATATTCATAAGAGCTGTAATAATAATGAGCTAATACTGGGACACCCCAACAAACAGGTCCACATTCATGAGAGCTGTAATAATAATGAGCTATTACTGGGACACCCCAACAAACAGGTTCATATTCATGAGAGTTGTAATAATAATGAGCTAATACTGGGACACCCCAACAAACAGGTTCATATTCATGAGAGCTGAAATAATAATAATAATAATAATAATAATAATAATAATAATAATAATCTTTCTCTCTCTGTGTGTTCAGGAATATGATCTGCCCAGTCCTCAATTCATCAGAGACAGTCTGAAGGGTCACAGTCGTCCAGACAGCAGCAGTAAATCAGCATTTCTGGATCAGAGAGACACACTGTGGATGAGGAGCGCTGGAGCTTGGTGTGAACTCAACAGTGGCTATTGCGCTGATCGCATCGAGTACTTTGTGTTCAATACCAGTTAACCTCAATCGACAGCATTTGTAGCAGTATGTTGATTATCACAAAATAATTATTTTTTTTGACTCAAATGGACTAAAAATCAAGGTTACAGCGAGGCACTTACCATGGAAGTCTAGGGGGCCAATCTGTAAACATTAAAATTCTCACTGTTACTGAGTACTCAAAAGTATAGCCACAAGACATAAACAATATGTGTGTTAACATGACTATAGTGTGATAAAATCTGTATTCTACATGATTTTATTGCATCAAAAATGCTTGTTAGTTGTAATGTTGGACATAACTTTACGTTAATAAGTGTTTTTATCACACAAAAATCATGTTATCGCGTATATTGTTTACGCGTATATTGTTTATGTCTTGTGGCTATACTTTAAAGAAAGAAAAAAAAGGTGTATTTTAATGTTTATCAACTGGCCTCATTCACTTCCATTCTAAGTGCCTCACTGTGACTCAGATTATTATTATTTGAAATAAATGAGGGACCAGTTTAATTTTTTTACATTTTAATTAACATGCTACAAAGGCTGTTGATTGAGCTTAACTTGCATTGAACCTGTAAAATTCCTATTAGACAACATGAGAAGCATAACTTAACCTACAATTTCATCTGAGATGTGGCAATGACATGTTTAATACACTGTGTGTACAGATTGTCTAAATTCAATATTTTAGCAATCAATAGTGTAAATTTCACACATCACAATCACGCTGTTCGTTCAAGTAATCCGCATTTGTTTTCTACATGAATTCGTCCATAGAAGTCAGTGGATGTGTGGCCTATAAAGCGCTACTGAATCTGTGCTTCAATGGTTGTCTATGGCAGAGTCTTGATCCATTTAAATCAAGGCACACAGAAGCTATGTCAGTTGGATGAGAGGCTCCAAACACGTCAGTTTGGATCCCGAACACCCTGCTTCTCTTCTTGTCTATGAGGTCTTAATGAGTGCTGTAGTGCAACAGTCTGGTTTCAGAAGTAAAAATCCCAGATGACGCATTGTTTTTTAACAATAACTTATAAACGTTTAAATTCAGACTGTCGTGAACTTATCCAAGATATATTATATGCTTCTGATGAAAACATCAGTATGGATTAATTCAACATGTTTAAAGGGATAGTTTACACAAAAAAGAAAATTTCTCTCATCATTTACTCACACATCTGGGATGACATGAGAGTATGACTTTCTTTCGTCATACGAACACAAATGAAGCTTTATTGAAGAATATCTCAGCTCTGTAGGTCCACACAATACAAGTGAATGGTGATCAGACCTTTGTAGCTCCAAAAATCACATAAATTAAACATAAACGTAATCCATATGACTCTAGTATTTCAATAAAGGTCTTCAGAAGTGATATGATAGGTGTGGGTGAGAAACAGATCAAAAGTCCTTTTTTAACTCTAAATCTCCACTTTCACATTTACGTCTGAAAGTCACATGAGATGATGAACATACGGTATGTGCCGTGGCGCCATGCCCATCTCGGGAGTCTGAAGCCAGTGCTGAAGCGGTCTTATACGCATCAATGTCATATGCCCCAGGAGCCTTTGGAACTGCTGTGCCTTGTCTGAGCGAAGCAGTTCAGCACTGGCTGCGTTCGCTCACTTGTGAGGTGCGCTGTCGTTAAGACTGAGTCTAACTCCATGCCTAGAAAAGAGATGCTCCAACCTGGGGAGAGCTTGCTCTTTTCCCAGTTGACCTGAAGCCCTAGACGGCTGAAGTGCCTGAGCACCTGGTCCCTGTGGGTGCACAGAGACTCTTGAGAGAGAGCTAGAATCAGCCAGTCATCAAGGAAATAGAATACGCGGATGCCCACTTCCCTTAGTGGGGCAAGGGCGGCCTCTGTGACCTTCGTGAAAACACGAGGGGACAAGGACGAGTCGAAGGGGAGGACCTTGTACTGGTACGTCGGACGCGAGCCGTAGGAAGGACGTGAAAGTAGGACGTGAAAGTACTTATCCTTCAGGTCTACCGCTGCGAACCAATCTAGAGGCTAGGCACACATTAGAATATGTTTTCGTGTGAGCACCTTTAAACGGGAGTCTGTGTGAGGCACGGTTCAGGACTCGTGGGTGCAAGATTGGCTGCCACACACTGCCTGTCTTGGGTACGATGAAGTGAGGGCTGTAGAACCTTGGCTTCATCACATTTATACAGTGCATTCGGAAAGTATTCACAGCGCAGTTTCACATTCACATTTTGTTATGTTACAGCCTTATTCCAAAATGGATTAAAATCATTATTTTCCTCAAAATTCTACAAACAATACCCCATAATGACAATGTGAAAGAAGTTTGTTTGAAATCTTTGCAAATTTATAAAAAAAAATTAAAAATTAGTATTTTTAATACATTATTTTTAATAATAAAGTATTCACAGCCTTTGCCTAATACTTTGTTGAAACACATTTGACACCAATTACAGCCTCAAGTCTTTTTGTGTATGATGCTACAAGCTTGGTACACCTATTTTTGGGCAGTTTCTCCCATTCTTCTGTGCAGGACCTCTCAAGCTCCATCAGGTTGGATGGGGAGTGTCGGTGCACAGCCATTTTCAGATCTCTCCAGAGATGTTCACACGGGTTCAAGTCTGGTCTCTGGCTGGGCCACTCAAGGATATTCACAGAGTTGTAGCCATTCCTTAGTTATCTTGGCTGTGTGCTTAGGGTCGTTGTCCTGTTGGAAGATGAACCTTCGCCCCAGTCTGAGGTTCAGAGTGCTCTGGAGCAGGTTTTCATTAAGGATGTCTCTGTACATTGCTGCATTCATCTTCCCTTCTGTCCTGTCTAGTCTTCCAGTTCCTGCTGCTGAAAAACATCCCCACAGCATGATGCTGCCACCACCATGCTTCACTGTAGGGATGGTATTGGCCAGGTGATGAGCGGTGCCTGCTTTCCTTCAGACATGATGCTTGCCATTCAGGCCAAGAGTTCAATCTTTGTTTCATCAGACCAGAGAATTTAGTTTCTCATGATCTGAGAGTCCTTCAGGTGACTTTTGGCAAACTCCACTCTACCATACAGGCCTGATTGGTGGAGTGCTGCAGAGATGGTTGTTCTTCTGGAAGGTTCTCCTCTCTCCACAGAGAAACGCTGGAGCTCTGTCAGAGTGACCATCGGTTTCTTGTCACCTCCCTGACTAAGGTCCTTCTCCCCCGATCGCTCAGTTTGGCCGGGCGGCCAGCTCTAGGAAGAGTCCTGGTGGTTCCAAACTTCTTCCATTTACGGGTGATGGAGGTCACTGTGCTCATTGGGACCTTCAATGCTGCAGACATTTTTCTGTACCCTTCCCCAGATCTGTGCCTCAATATAATCCTGTCTTGGAGGTCTACAGACAATTCCTTGGACTTCATGGCTTGAATTGTGCTCTAACATGCACTGTTAACTGTGGAACCTTATATAGACAGGTGTGTGCCTTTCCAAATCATGTCCAATCAACTGAATTTACCACAGGTGGACTCCAATCGAGTTGTATAAACATCAAGGATGATCAGTGGAAACAAGATGCACCTGGGTTCAATTTTGAGTGTCATGGGAAAGGCTGTGAATACTTATGTACATATGATTTTTTCATTTTTTATTTTTAATGAATTTGCTAAGATTTCAAACAAACTTCTTTCACATTGTCATTATGGGGTATTGTTTGTAGAATTTTGAGGAAAATAATGATTTTAATCCATTTTGGAATAAGGCTGTAACATAACAAAATGTGGAAAAAGTGGAGCACTGTGAATACTTTCTGGATGCACTGTATATTACATTTTTCTTGGATGGACCATTTGAAATCTGTATCAAAACTAATCTGAACAATCAGAATTATTTACATAAATTACATTGAACATCCTGGTTCTTAAAGGAATGTGCCGGGTTTAGTACTCAATCGACAGCATTCGTGGCATAATTTTGATGACCACATAAAATAATTTTAAACTCGTCCCACCTTTAAAAAAAAGCAAAAATCTGTGTTCCAGTGCGGCACTTACAATGGAAGTGAATGTGGATAATTTTTAGAGGGTTTAAACACAGAAATGTGAAGTTTATAATTTTAGAAAGTCACTACATGAATTGTTCTGTTCTTCGTGTGTTATTAAAACTGTTGTTTAAATCATCGTTTTTACGGTCGGGTTTATGGTGTTATGTCGTCATGGCAATGAAGTTGTAAAATTGGCTATAACTTTACACAGCTACAGTTTGTGATTTTATCACACTAAAATCATGTTACATGCAAAATGTTTGTCTTGTGTTTATACTTTTGAAACAGTGAGTATTTTAACATTTAAGGATTGGCCACACTCACTTCCATTTTTGGCTTTCACTATAAGCTAGATTTTTGCTTTTTTTAAAGAAAATGAGGGACGAGTTGAAAAATGATTTTGGCACTCAACATTTTCATAAATGCTGTCGATTGAGCTTAACTTGTATCGAACATGGAATATTCCAATAACCCAATGCTTTCTGATCCATTGATTCATACAGTATTTAGACCAAATGATCTATTACTTGAATTTACTCTAATGATTGTTGCACATTAAGTGAAGTGACAGTAAAGTTGTTTTGTTTTGTGGTGTTTAGGCGTGATTCAGGACTTTACGGTCTTCTAGATGAAATTACTGACAGTGCAGAAGAAGGTATGTGATTATCATACGCTGACGTGTGCTGGAAGATGAATGACTACACGTAATGCTGCTGTGTGAATATCCTTTCAGTGCCCAGATGGTTAGCTGTGGGGTCGGGCTGTCTGCAGGCTCTACTACACTGGGTTTCTTCATTTCATGGCTCTCTCTTTCCACATCTGACTGTGAGTATGAAGCATCACTGCTGACAGAGCCTCTGTCCTGTTATCATCACAGTACAGTTATAAACGCACTGTTCTCTGTTTGTTAGTTGAGCGGTGATGAGATGGTGGCAGAGTTCTCACAGATGCTGGACTGGTACGTCATTTTATTAGCTCGAGGATCTTGATTTCTTCATTTATATGAAGTCTAAGCTTGCTGCTTACCTTTTTGTTTACATTTTTTCTGAAGCTGAACTTTTATAAACTCATCTTCATGTCAGTTTTGTGTTTGTTTTAAGGTCTGACAGTGCTTTAAGAAGCTTCGCTTGGCACCCTCACACAGATAAGTTTGCCGTGGCTTTACTGGACGATTCGATCAAGATCTACAAATCACGAAGGTATTCCAGTAAACCCAAAAATCACGTTTACATGAAGAATATGCTTGTAGAACAGGCTTGCAGTTGCAATGTGTTTTGATTTAACCAAAATAAATAATTTTGATTAGTACTTTAAAGGAAATAAAAATGTTTTCAGTGCTACGTTTTAGGGCTGTCACAATTATTACATTGGCTGTCGATTAATTGTAATACAAATAAAAATTAAGGTGCGTTTTGTGCTTCAGTGTTAATTTTTATACTGTACATTTTTTGTTTCAGTCATAGATTTAGTCTTTTGATGAAAATGTCCTTTAAATTTAGTCAATATTTCATCATGTCATATATATGAAGTCAGTTTTACTCTTGACTAAAATTACATTTAATGTAATTATATGTAATATAATTCTGTGGTCTGGGTATCTCAGCGAGTGTTGATGCTGACTATCACCCCTGGAGGCATGAGTTCAAATCCAGGGCATGCTCAGTGACTCCAGCCAGGTTGACACAGTTGGTAGGGAAGGTAGAGTCACATGGGGTAACCTCCTCGTGGTGGTGATTAGTGGTTCTCTCAATGGGGCGTGTGGTGAGTTGTGCGTGGATCGTGGAGAGTAGCATGAGCCTCCACATGCTGTGAGTCTCCGCGGTGTCATGCACAACGAGTTGATCAGATGCGCGGATTGACGGTCTCAGAAGCGGAGGCAACTGAGACTTGTCCTCCACCCCCCGGATTGAGGTGAGTAACCGCACCACCACGTTCAGACTGCCACTATAAATCAAATTTTTTTGCATATCCAGATTATTACTGATTAGTTTTTGATAGTCTGAACAGCAAAAAAAAACACATGAAAACAGATTTTTCTGATTCTAAACACATCGGGAGGTGGTTTCAAATGCGATTGAAATCAGATTTTTTCAGATGCGTCTCAGTCCGGACACTCTGGCTGCTCAATTCAAATTTCAATTGGTCTTTTGCGTCACTCTTAATACGACACACAACGATTACGTCAAAAAACAGTGACTGCAGCACGGAACATCACAATATTTACCAGTCTCCTCCGTCGCTGAGTTTTTCTTGTACAAGTTCTGCACCACGACTGGACAGGACGCTGATTTGGAGAGCGAGATGATGCACCTCCATTTTTCCCGCATCTGTTTTGAAAGGATCCTCATGTGGGTACACCTACGTCATTACCAAAGCAACCTGTGCAGACAGGTTGGTTATATCTGATCGCACAAATTTGATTTGATCACTTGCAATTAATAGTGTGGACAGTCTGCCTGAAAAAAATCTGATTTGCCTACTCTCTGAACATAGCCTAAGTAGTGTGAATTGGGCTTTCCAAATTGGGGTGAAAAGGGGATAAAAAAATCAATAAAAAATGCGTCATAACGCATTTTTTTTGTCTCATCTTCATTATCGTTGACAGAACAAAAAACCCTTTGACAATGAAGGATTTCGTTTACGAGATTAACATTGGTGTGCTTAATACACGCACACCTTAAGAAGTCATTTATTCACATTTAACTTGAAGTCATTATAATAAAATGAATATATAATGTAGGCTTTATACTTATTGCACAGGGGAGAATGAGATAATAGAATGAATATTTTAAACATTAAAATATTTCCAAATGATTTTTTTTTTTTAGTTTTTGGAACACAGCCATCTTGAATATTATGTTATGTTTATGTTATTTCACACACTGAGTGTATGAATCATCAATGACCAAAGAACATTTGCCATTGGAGTGCTTACATAATGTAATAACAGCAGCAAATAAGACACAACAATGCATCTTTCAAGGCATATATATATATATACACTACCGTTCAAAAGTTTGGGGTCACATTGAAATGTCCTTATTTTTGAAGGAAAAGCACTGTACTTTTCAATGAAGACAACTTTAAACTAGTCTTAACTTTGAAGAAATACACTCTATACATTGCTAATGTGGTAAATGACTATTCTAGCTGCAAATGTCTGGTTTTTGGTGCAATATGTACATAGGTGTATAGAGGCCCATTTCCAGCAACTATCACTCCAGTGTTCTAATGGTACAATGTGTTTGCTCATTGGCTCAGAAGGCTAATTGATGATTAGAAAACCCTTGTGCAATCATGTTCACACATCTGAAAACAGTTTAGGTCGTTACAGAAGCTACAAAACTGACCATCCTTTGAGCAGATTGAGTTTCTGGAGCATCACATTTGTGGGGTCAATTAAACGCTCAAAATGGCCAGAAAAAGAGAACTTTCATCTGAAACTCGACAGTCTATTCTTGTCCTTAGAAATGAAGGCTATTCCATGCGAGACATTGCTAAGAAATTGAAGATTTCCTACAACGGTGTGTACTACTCCCTTCAGAGGACAGCACAAACAGGCTCTAACCAGAGTAGAAAAAGAAGTGGGAGGCCGCGTTGCACAACTGAGCAAGAAGATAAGTACATTAGAGTCTCTAGTTTGAGAAACAGACGCCTCACAGGTCCCCAACTGGCATCTTCATTAAATAGTACCCGCAAAACACCAGTGTCAACATGTACAGTGAAGAGGCGGCTGCGGGATTCTGGGCTTCAGGGCAGAGTGGCAAAGAAAAAGCCATATCTGAGACTGGCCAATAAAAGAAAAAGATTAAGATGGGCAAAAGAACACAGACATTGGACAGAGGAAGACTGGAAAAAAGTGTTGTGGACAGATGAATCCAAGTTTGAGGTGTTTGGATCACAAAGAAGAACGTTTGTGAGACGCAGAACAAATGAAAAGATGCTGGAAGAATGCCTGACGCCATCTGTTAAGCATGGTGGAGGTAATATAATGGTCTGGGGTTGCTTTGGTGCTGGTAAGGTGGGAGATTTGTACAGGGTAAAAGGGATTCTGAATAAGGAAGGCTATCACTCCATTTTGCAACGCCATGCCATACCCAGTGGACAGCGCTTGATTGGAGCCAATTTCATCCTACAACAGGACAATGACCCTAAACACACCTCCAAATTGTGCAAGAACTATTTAGAGCAGAAGCAGGCAGCTGGTATTCTATCGGTAATGGAGTGGCCAGCGCAGTCACCAGATCTGACCCCACTGAGCTGTTGTGGGAGCAGCTTGACCGTATGGTACGCAAGAAGTGCCCATCCAACCAATCCAACTTGTGGGAGCTGCTTCTGGAAGCGTGGGGTGCAATTTCTCCAGATTACCTCAACAAATTAACAGCTAGAATGCCAAAGGTCTGCAATGCTGTAATTGCTGCAAATGGAGGATTCTTTGACGAAAGCAAAGTTTGATGTAAAAAAAATCTTATTTCAAATACAAATCATTATTTCTAACCTTGTCAATGTCTTGACTCTATTTTCTATTCATTTCACAACGTATGGTGGTGAATAAGTGTGACTTTTCAGGAAAACACAAAATTGTTTGGGTGACCCCAAACTTTTGAACGGTAGTGTATATTTGCTTAATATTCCTTGAGCTGGAGAGTAAATGTGAGTATGAAGTGCAAAGAAATCAATTGTCTCCAAAAATCACTGTTAGATCAAATAATCTACACCATAATTAATAAAGGCTCAGCTCTCTTTTTTCCACCTTGTTTTTGTAAGTATTGTTGCTGCTTTCTGTGTGTCTCAGTTCCACGGCACCGACATTGAAGCATCGGTGTCAAAGGTCAGTGTGTGCGCTGCAGTGGAAGCCTCTATGCGGATCTGCTCTTGCTGTAGCCTGTCAGACATGTCTGCTCATCTGGCATGTGGACCCCACCTCCCTCTCCACCAGGTACTGCAGATCTCTCACATGAAATCGGACACATACAGTACGTTAAAGACAAAAAATTCATCTGTCTGTGTGTCTCTCTCAGGCCATCGTCAGGCTGTGCACAGGTGTTGTCTCATCCGGGTCACACCCCCATCACATCCATCGCCTGGTCCCCCACTGGCACCCTGCTTGTGTCTGCTTCCCCTGTTGATACAGCCATGATGGTAAATGTCTTCCTGCTTAATTTGAACCAAAGATGTAACGGGAACTTTGAAGTACATTGATTCAGTGGGGTCCAAAAATGTGAGACCACTAGTAAAAATATACCACTTTGCAAATTATAACCATAAGTATTTGTTTTATAAGTTAAATAGAAACATGTATTTGTCAAAATTTCTCATTGCCATATTTTCCAGAGGATCAGTTGTATTGATAGCCTGAAAGAGGTATAAAAAGATGATGTTTCCTTGTTTTAAATTTTTTTTTTGTAAAGCTAAAGTTATCTGTATATTCCCAGGGTTTCAATGTGGTCTCACTTTTGGACCCTGCTGTGTAAAACATTACATGATGATGTTTATGATAAGAAAGCACGATTCATAAAGTAATGATTCACTCCCCTCATGGTTCTGTTCGACACTTGATTTAAAACAATGTCTGAATGAAAACTTTTTAAGATTGATTTTGTTTTTTGATTTTTTTTAATACATAGACACATGCAAAGCAGTTCCATTCGTTTACTTGTAAAACTTACCAAAAAGGACTGTTCATTTAAGTGCAAAATGACCCATCAGTAGTGGACTGTACCACTGCTAATGGTGACACCAGCATAGAAATATTCATAAATCTGCTTAGCTGAAAAAAAAAAATATATATAGAATTATACACATATGCTTGCACACTGTCAGTAATTACATTTTTAAATATTTTATGTTTTATAAGTTTTAAAATTGTCACTGATTAAATTTGTTTTAATGTCTGCATGCATATCCAGAAAAATCATGTTTATACACAAGCTTGTTTAAATGCAGGAGTGGTGTGTAGCGTTTCTCTAAAGCTAACTACTGTTAAACTTCATCACATCCTTAATTTACAGTATATGGTAAAAGCAAAAGACTTTGATCAGCTGTTAAAATTTTTGGCATGATCTCTCCAGTAATGGTGTGTTGTTTGTTTGTGAGGTGTGGGATGTGGCAGCAGAGAACTGTGTACCATTGCAGCGGGTGGGTGGAGGGGGCATCACATATCTGTCCTGGTCTCCAGATGGCAGTCGACTACTGGCAGCCACACCATCTCCTCTATTCAGGTACAATCGCTTGACCTGCTGCCTTTTTAAAAGACGATTTATGTTGACATACAGCAATTATTTTAGGGAACTACCACTTCCTCTTTTGATTTCATTTGTGCATGCAAAAAATACTGCAACATATTTTTTATGTTCAGAAATGTCATTGAGTAGCTTTGGGTGTTTAGTAAACATTGCTTGACATCTTTCACACATGAAAGAGAGCCTGACAAAGACCCAATAATAACCCAATATACTGTAGGGTTGAGAACCAGTAATCAAGAGGTTGTTTTTGCCAATACCAATCATTTTTTATTTGAAACTTTACTTTAAAGCTATTAGCTAACTGATTCATTCATTTTAAAAGTAAGAACATTTTTAAAGTTGTTTAAAAGCAGAGACAGTCTGCACAATTTGGACAAAAAGTCATATTGTGATTATGATTTGAAAACTAGCAAGTGATTACATTTGTCCAAAATTTGGTAATGTTTTGACTTGAGTCCTCATTAACAGAACTGAACTTGGACCTTTTTTCACATCAGCCACAAACTAATAAATAAAATTGTTTTACATTGTACCTGTCCAATGTCCACTTTATAGGGTCTCAGCCCACTATTCATCCTCATTTATTTTGGAACCCAATGACTTGGATATTACATTATTGTAATATTACATTAACTATATTTTTTATATTACTTTAGTAATCAATTTCTGTGATAAAATCTTAACTTGCACTGGGTATTGCTATGCACAGAGATGGGGACATATACATCTTGTTACAAGTTACTAGCTCATCAAATGTATCAAAATAAAATACAAAATACTGGTGTGATAAAATGTATTTAATTAAAATACAAGTAATTTGTCATTTGAAAATACAAAAATACATTCAAAATGATCTGTAACACTATTTTTTCAGGAGCTAATTTCCTAGATCTCTAACTTTTCAAGCAATCAATTGAAGAAGTGCAAGAGACAATGAACCGTGCCATTACAGTAGGGTAATGGGGCTTTTCCACTGCACAGTACATCTCGACTCGACTCACTTTATTGGGGTTTTACACTGTGGATAGTACCTGGTACCTGCTACTTTTTTTAGTACCACCTCGGTCAAGTTTCCAAGCGAGCCGAGCCGATACTAAATGTGATGTCAAAATCCTGCAGATCACCAATTGGTCAGAGAATCATCACTACCATGGTCACTGGATTTCCGACACACGACATCAACCTGCTACTTTTAAAGTTAGTAACATCGATAACAGTATCATTTGTTCACGCGACTTTCGAATTGTGAAAAAAGAAATGGCTGTGCGCAAAACCACGGCGTGTTCAATAAACGAGGTGCAGACGGTCCACTGGTTAGCGACTGGTAAACGAAAAAGTCTCTCAGGAAGTGTCTCAGCTGTTGGCCACACACGGCTGCCACCGGACCTACCAACAGTGTAGGGAAAAGTAAAAAAATGTTTTAAAAGTGACTACAGAACCATCAAGGAATAGTAGAAGTGGTTCAACCAAATGGACACTATCTAAACCGGCGAGCAATGGGAGAGAGAGTGCCCTGGACTGGCGTTGATCCACGATGGAGGATGGTAAATTTTGTTACGTTAACTCCTATATTCTGCTTGAAAGCTTCACTTTATTTTGTTGACCAGCTACTGGAAGCTTGCTTCTAAAACAACCAGGCCAATTTAACTGTTAAACTTGTGTAAAATCACCATGCAACAACTGCTTTATGCAGCACAATGAGCTAGTAGCTAGCAGTTGTGTTATTGTTTTGGTCGTGTTTAAGATGATGTCACGGCAGTAGAGATGGTGCAACTATGACGATCAGACTATAATCCCGCCCACGTTGAGATGGCACTAAACTGTAGTGGAAATGCAAGCTCAGAAACGTAAAGCGAGTAAAGTTGAGCGAGTCGAACAGTAACGTGCAGTGGAAAAGTGCCATAAGATACAACTAATTTAGTATAAGAGAAAGAGAATTGCTTTCCCCTCCTTAAGCAACTTATAAAACAACCTCCTTCACGTACTCCCTTACACTACAATCCTTTCATTACGATTTAGTTGTCTTTTAGAACAACTAACTTCTCTAACAGTTCAACACATGACACAATGATTATTATTAATTAATTATTCATTAATTAATGCAGTTTACACTACAGACATCCTGAAGTGGAAGTAATTTAGCCGTACCCTGGAAAGATAAGACGAAGAAGTCATCCTCATTCTCTTCAGGGGTGTTTGATGAAGCAGTGTTACTTTCTGACAGAAGACCAAGCTCTTCAGCTCAGTACAGAATGAGCTGATGTACCCTCTTCTTCTCTGCAGTTAGTTTGGGAGGCAACCACCTCATCTTGAAAAATGGGTGGGTTGCTGAAGCGAGGATGGCTTTGTTGACATCTGTCTTGCGCTGTAAGAAGCTTTTGAACCTTTTCTCAAAACCAGCTATGGTGGCATGCAAAATTTGTGAGCAGTACCGCAGGTTTGAGGCTTGCAGGTCATGTAGTTTATCCTGAACAGCAAAGAGGATAGGTAGGAAGTCACCATAGCAATGGGCTAGCAATGGGCTTGAGGACTCCGCAATATTCCTACATGAAATCAAGATCTACTTCATTGAATGGTGGGAGTTGCAAGACTGGCATGATCTCTGGAAGCTTCTCCCGAAAAGATGCCAGCTGACTCAAACAGTCATAAAGAGAATTCCACCTACAAATGCAGGGTGTCTTGAGTTGCTGGTCGGTCAATTCATTGAGTATTTCAGAAGATTTAGGTCTGCCAGAAGCATTCCATAGGGCTGAGCACTTTGCCATTGATGAATGATTCAGCCTAGAGAGAGTTGGATTGTCTTTAATTGGATGAAACTCGGTGTGTGTGTGGCACACCTGATGTAGGGTGGTAGAATGATGTCACACTCTTTTTTCCCTCTTGATCTATTTTAATGTATGAAAGATCCTGTTCCTGCTCTTCTGTCTCATCTTGTTCCTCTGAAACAACTGCGACATTGAACTCTTCAAATGCCTTTGCGAAGTTGGATGCATTGTCAGTTAAAGTAGCCACAATAGTTTCAGTTGTTAGTCCATATTCTGTGTGGATTTCCTTTAGAAGTTCTGCAATGCAATTATATGTATGTGGACTGGGGAAATGCCTGCAAGCAAGAACATCTGATTCACATTCTAATATGTAGGTTTTTATCCAATGCACAGTAACTCCCATGTTACTACTATTTTTGTTGAACAGATATCAGCAGTGGTGAAACATATTGTATGTTCTTAAGTGTCTCCTTTAAGTTTGTTGTTTTAGTACCAAAATCCTTGTCAATTCTTCTTCTGAGTGTTCTCCTTGACATTACATTAGCACCCTGCCAAAGGTCCTTTACTAATTCTATGAATTCTTTTTGTTCAACAGTGGCCAGTGGGTACATGCCTTTTAGTAACAAAGGATGTAATGAGAGTGTTAACTTTATTTTGTGTCACTGCCACTGGTACATGCTCAAAAAGTTGAGTCTGTCTGTATGAGGTCCTGGGTTTTTATGTTCTCCACTGGCAAACTCCTTTTTGTGTTCCTCAAATTCCTTTAGTTTTCCAGGGTGCTGTGGGTTTTCAAATCTGATGTCGCTGCAGGAGAGCCACATCATTGTGTTTGTGCACTGCTGACACTCAGCCTCTATTTTTCCCATTTTGAATGTGAGTGTAAAGAAGATCACTTTCATGGGCAAGGAAGAGGCGAGAAACCGGCTTGTCAACATAAATAATAATTTAATGAAGACCTTAAAACAAACATATAGGACAGCAGACATGTCTGCTGATTAAGCTCTCTCTCTCGATCACCGTCCGCGAGTGGCCTTTATCCCTCTTGACGGCTCAATTTAGCCTGATACGGGACCGGGCGTGCGCAATCACGCGCCGGTCCCGCCCTCCACCGTGCCACAGTGAGTTACTATTTTAAATGATTTGACATCCAACATTGCACACTTGAGTACCAGTGTAGCTTCCTCTGTAGATGTGGCAGCCTGGCAAGGCTGTGATGCTTCACCCCACTCACCCACGGCATTCAAAAATACACACAACTTACATAAGTAGACACTAAAGAATTAGGCAGAGCAAGAGAGAAGTTAATTAGAAGAGTGACGGCAAATCTGGCTGATGCAAACTTTCTAAACTCCAAGGAGGACAAATGGCTGAGAAAAAGCCAGATGAATATAAACTAAAAAAGGATTAAGTCGAGGGCTAGGAGCCACGTCAACATTGGCGAGGCTTTTTAGCGATGGAGAGACCTCCGGGAGGTAAAAGGCTTGTATACGGATGCAGAAGTTAATCTTTTTCTTCTCGATTGGTGGGTAACATCAATTTTGCTATGTTTCACAGAACCATATACAGGTGCTGGTCATATAATTAGAATATCATCAAAAAGTTGATTTATTTCAGTAATTCCATTCAAAAAGTGAAACTTGGATATTATATTCATTCATTACACACAGACTGATATATTTCAAATGTTTATTTCATTTAATTGTGATGAATAAAACTAATGAAAACCCCAAAATCAGTATCTCAGAAAATTAGAATATTACTTAAGACCAATACAAAGAAAGGATTTTTAGAAATGTTGGCCAATTGAAAAGTATGAACATGAAAAGTATGAGCATGTACAGCACTCAATACTTCATTGGGGCTCCTTTTGCCTGAATTACTGCAGCAATGCGGCGTGGCATGGAGTCGATCAGTCTGTGGCACTGCTCAGATGTTATGAGAGCCCAGGTTGCTCTGATAGTGGCCTTCAGCTCTTCTGCATTGTTGGGTCTGGCGTATCGCATCTTCCTCTTCACAATACCCCATAGATTTTCTATAGGGTTAAGGTCAGGCGAGTTTGCTGGCCAATTAAGAACAGGGATACCATGGTCCTTAAACCAGGTACTGATAGCTTTGGCACTGTGTGCAGGTGCCAAGTCATGTTGGAAAATGAAATCTGCATCTCCATAAATTGGTCAGCAGCAGGAAGCATGAAGTGCTCTTAAACTTCCTGGTAGATGGCTGCGTTGACCTTGGACCTCAGAAAACACAGTGGACCAACACCAGCAGATGACATGGCACTCCAAACCTTCACTGACTGTGGAAACTTTACACTGGACTTCAAGCAACGTGGATTCTGTGCCTCTCCTCTCTTCCTCCAGACTGTGGGACCTTGATTTCCAAAGGAAATGCAACCTTTACTTTCATCAGAGAACATAACTTTGGACCACTCAGCAGCAGTCCAGTCCTTTTTGTCTTTAGCCCAGGCGAGACGCTTCTGATGCTGTGTCTTGTTCAAGAGTGGCTTAACACAAGGAATGCGACAGCTGAAACCCATGTCTTGCATACATCTGTGCGTGGTGGTTCTTGAAGCACTGACTCCAGCTGCAGTCCACTCTTTGTGAATCTCCCCCACATTTTTGAATGGGTTTTGTTTCACAATCCTCTCCAGGGTGCGGTTATCCCTATTGCTTGTACACTTTTTTTCTACCACATATTTTTCTTCCCTTCGCCTCTCTTTTAATGTGCTTGGACACAGAGCTCTGTGAACAGCCAGCCTCTTTAGCAATGACCTTTTGTGTCTTGCCCTCCTTGTGCAAGATGTCAGTGGTCGTCTTTTGGACAGCTGTCAAGTCAGCAGTCTTCACCATGATTGTGTAGCCTACAGAACTAGACTGAGAGACCATTTAAAGGCCTTTGCAGGTGTTTTGAGATAATTAGCTGATTAGAGTGTGGCACCAGGTGTCTTCAATATTGAACCTTTTCACAATATTCAAATTTTCTGAGATACTGATTTTGGGGTTTTCATTAGTTGTCAGTTATAATCATCAAAATTAAAAGGAATGAACACTTGAAATATATCAGTCAGTGTGGAATGAATTATACAAGTTTCACTTTTTGAATGGAATTACTGAAATAAATCAACTTTTTGATGATATTCTAATTATATGACCAGCACCTGTATGCTGTTGTTGTGATGTTAATTTTAGTAGCAGGAGAGTTGTGAGTGTCTGAAGCTGGTGTGTGTAAAACCATCTCGCGTGCATGAATTTGAGGGGTGGAGCTTCCTAAGAAGCACTGAAAGGAGGGGGTGTGTTTGTTTTGGTAGTTGAGTTTGAATATCAACAGTGTTTCTCAGGATTCGCTGAGTGCACCTTTAAGTATTTTAAATACAAAAAATACAAATTACATCAGATTATTTTCCATCCAGCAAAATACAAATGACAAAATACTCAAAAGTAATTAAATCCGTATTTTAATACATTTAATTGAAATACTGCCCTATACTGTCCAGTACAACCAAAGAGTTCTGAACTGTTGAGCTTTATGTCGACATCTACATGAAGAGATTGTTTGTACAGTTGCTGAGCGCACGTAAGCAAACCGAACTCTGAGCACGAGATGGAGTTGTGGAACACAGAACTGCTCCACTGTAATAATGCACTAACCTAATATAGAGATGATAGAGCAGTGCGGATCAACTATTTCAGACCTGCCAACCTGCATTTTGCATAGCGGGTACGCATTTTGACCTCAAAGTACGCTGGTACGATTTGTCACTCTAAACTACGCAAAAACCTGGTGACGCCTCTGTGCACGCGCAGTACTCAAATCAAGCAACAGCAAAAGAAGAGTTCAACCAATCATTGCGCTAGGTTCATTCCCCAAATAACAATCGGGCATGATTGACAAATGCGCCTATCATTAATAAGAGACTGCAAATCGACAGCAACACAAAATCCTGTTTGATCCCCCTTCCACTCCTGCCATCTTACTGATTTCTTAAGCGAGGACAGTACAGTAGTCACTGTACTTCTAACTCCTTAAGGTAAACGGGTTGTGGTGGATGTGGAAAGTTGAAATATTTAATTAACTTAATCCTCTGGAGTCGACGTGATCGCATGGATTAATTTAAAATACTCCATCATTCATGGTCACTCAGATAAGACAAAATTCAGCCATGCAAATTATAAAATGTAATGCTGAACAATAAATCTCAATAAAATTGAAATCGGTATATGGCTTAGTGTTTATGCAAGTGCTGTGATTTAAATATTTTGAGGCGCCGTATGTTCCAGAGTGAAGAGTTCCAGAATTGTTCAGGTGTGTGTTCTGTGCTCACACACGCGGTGTTTCTCCGTCTCCGAGCGGCTCATTTCACTGCTGCTTCTCACAAACTGTGTGAGTTTGTGCCACTTGTAATGTTAATGTGGCACGGTGGAGGGCGGGGCCGGATCGTGACTCAACACGCCCGGTCCCGTATTAGGCTAATCAAGCCTCCGAGAGGGTTAAAGGCCGATTGCGGACAATGTGCGGGAGAGAGAGATCGTTTACGGACATGTCCGTTATCTTATGTGTTTGTCTTTTGAGTTCTCCATTAAACCTATTATTTTATATGTCAAGCCGGTTTCTCGCCTCTTCCTTACCCGTGAACTTGATCTGTTCTACAGTTAACATGACCGCAAGATGCGCAAACATTTCCCCTGATTTGTAATGAGAATCGTTTATAAATCAGTGCTTACTAAAATGTAACGCGGTTTTACTGTACTGTTGTAAGTTTTTTTGTTTTGTTTTTTTTTTGGCAGAATGAAGAAATTAAAGACAGACATACAGTAAATATGAGTATTGTCCTAGTTTTGGTTAGATTATGACCAGTGTTTCCTCTAAAATACTGCCTTAACAGGGATAGCACAAAGGTGTGTGTGACTGAGCGCAGACCCGCTAACCATTGGAAAATACTTAACATTAATAATGTTATCCTAACACTACGTAATTTGTAAGCTAGCTTGCGTGTTCACCTGGGGTCGGTTGCACCAGCTTTGCGCAAGTTACAACTTAGCTTAGTTGTGGCGTAAATGAGCACTAAGTCACAATTTACGCACTACTAAATATTTGAGTGTTGCACCATTAAACTTAGGTAGGACCCTACATATAATCTTAATATTTACGGAGACCTTCGACCAGGAGTAACTGACGGAATAAAAAAGCACTCATTTAATAACATCAATGAACTCATGTTTTGACATTAGCATCAAGGAGCTTCAGGTAATCATTTGGCTATCTAGGAAGGACTACATTTCTATATATTTTTTAATTGAATATTTTTCATTTTGTGACTATAAAGCTGATTTATTTTTTAAACAAAATGTACATCCTGAACTCAAACTATGTCATTGACAGTGTTTTATATCGCAACACAATTATTAGGGGCCAAGCACCGAAGGTGCGGAGGCACCTATTGTGTCTGTTCCGGTTCTTATTAGGGGCCAAGCACCGAAGGTGCGGAGGCACCTATTGTGTCTGTTCCGGTTCTTATTAGGGGCCAAGCACCGAAGGTGCGGAGGCACCTATTGTGTCTGTTCCGGTTCTTATTAGGGGCCAAGCACCGAAGGTGCGGAGGCACCTATTGTGTCTGTTCCGGTTCTTATTAGGGGCCAAGCACCGAAGTTGCGGAGGCACCTATTGTGTCTGTTCCGGTTCTTATTAGGGGCCAAGCACCGAAGGTGCGGAGGCACCTATTGTGTCTGTTCCGGTTCTTATTATTATTAGGGGCCAAGCACCGAAGGTGCGGAGGCACCTATTGTGTTTGTTCCGGTTCTTATTATTATTAGGGGCCAAGCACCGAAGGTGCGGAGGCACCTATTGTGTCTGTTCCGGTTCTTATTATTATTAGGGGCCAAGCACCGAAGGTGCGGAGGCACCTATTGTGTCTGTTCCGGTTCTTATTAGGGGCCAAGCACCGAAGGTGCGGAGGCACCTATTGTGTCTGTTCCGGTTCTTATTATTAGGGGCCAAGCACCGAAGGTGCGGAGGCACCTATTGTGTCTGTTCCGGTTCTTATTATTATTAGGGGCCAAGCACCGAAGGTGCGGAGGCACCTATTGTGTCTGTTCCGGTTCTTATTAGGGGCCAAGCACCGAAGGTGCGGAGGCACCTATTGTGTCTGTTCCGGTTCTTATTAGGGGCCAGGCACCTATTGTGTCTGTTCCGGTTCTTATTATTATTATTATTATTCTTCCGACTGGGCGTCTATGGCAGCCCATAGAAGCATATGCGGGAAAGTTGTAACGGTTTGACATTCTGATAGAGGACAGTCCCAACATCAAATTGACCAATTTTGGTGTCTCTAACTCATTCCCTCTAGCGCCACCACCTGTCCAAAGTTTCAAAAATATTATGCTAATAACTTTTGAACCGTAAGGCCTATCAACAAAATTCTTTTTTCTTCTGATTCCTGAGCTCATGACGATTCGATTGCACCCTATGACGTCATTTTCCGTCATAAAAAATTTTCCGCCATTTTGAATTGTCCAAAAAACCTACTTTTGCAAACTCGTCCTAGACGGTTTGTCCGATTTTCACCAAAATTGCACCACATCATCTTCAAGCAGTGCCAACAAAAAGTTATGGAAATCAAGTTGATTCGTCAAACCGTTCTCGAAAAACGCACAATCAAATTTTACGTAGAGCTTGCAAAAACAAACGTAAGTCTGTATCTCCGCAACGCTTAATTGTATTCAGACCAAACTTGGTACATGTCATCACAAGCATGACCTGAGGCTACATGCTGCGTTTCGGCGCAGCGCCACCTACTGGTCCGGAGATACAGAAAATAGCTATTTTTGTTTATAACTTCTGAACGGTTTGTCCAAAAATCATAAAAGTGGTCTTGTTACATTCAGGGCATCATGCCGAGTCGACTGATATCCAATTTTCTCATATCGGCAATTTTGGCTGTCTGCCAATTTGAATTAAGTGCTAAAATGCTGTATTTTTTGAACGCATGAATGAATTGTTACAAAACTCGGTATGGGTCATCAGTAGGATGCCCTGAAGGAGCCAGAGAAGTTTCGAAACAGCGCCACCTAGTGGTAAAATTACATTTTTAAATGCTTATAACTCTGGCTGGGGTTGACTTATTTTCACGGGAGTCATATTATTAGATTCCTGAATCCTTGCCGAGTCCAACGATACCAGACTTGCCAGGTTTCCGCATATGGTTTGTGCAGCGTTGTAATTTAGCACTTAAAAAACATTTGCGAATATCTTCGAAACCGCTTGTCCGATCGAGACGAAACCACCATCAGATGTTTGGAAACAGGTCGCTGGCAACATGCCAATGCCCAAATCTCAAAATATTGATAGTAAGGGGTAGTAAAATCCAATCAAAATCACGTGTCAGTTATTTTTGACCTGTTTTTTCACATAAATGTCTATAACTCCGAAGCAAATTGAGATATTTTCACCAAAATTGACATACACATGTATGAGCTCACTCAGAGGACACATATGGAAATTGTGGTATTGTGCCACTTGGTGGCGCTATAAAAGAACAAAACATGAAATTACCATTGACTTCAATACAGTATTGTGATAAAAATGCTATACTTAACGAATGCATTGGTGTAACATTTTGAAACTCAGAATGTGCCATGAGCAGCATGTCCTGAAGGTTCTCAAAATATTTTGAGACAGCGCCACCTTTTGGTCAAAAGTTATAACTAAATGTCCCAAAATGCTAATAACATTTGTATAAATTTACCTATTGTAATCACACTGTTCTCAATTGATTCTTTGGGTTTTGCCAAAAACATAGATAACATTTTTCCCATAATCAGCCAAACTTCCTGTCCGCCATATTGATTTTCATTCAATGCCTACTTTTTCAAACTCCTCCTAGACTGTTAGGGTTATGGTTTTCACCAAAATCAAATCGCATCATCTCCAAAACATGCCAACTACAATTTTTGGATTTTGTGACGATAGACAAAACTGTTTTTGTAAACTGCCAGATCAAAGCTTACGCATGCTGCCAAAATTACCATTCAGGCTTTATCTCTGCATTGCCTTGATATATTGACACCAAACTTTATATGTCTCATTGTCACCTCACTCTGACCACACCACATACATTTCATAACTGCACCACCTATTTGTCAAAAGTGATAATCAATTAAATCATATTTTTAGTTAATGTATGATTTTTCATCCATTTGCCTAAATTCATCTTTACATGTCTTTAATTGCTAATTGCTGCAGTTGGTCTGACCATTCCAGCCATGTTGGCATGTCTTGTCATCTTCTTTGCGCTTGGCCCCGGTAATGGCTGCTTTGCAGCTATATTTATTATTATTATTATTATTCTTCTTCCGACTGGGCGTCTATGGCAGCCCATAGAAGCGTATGCGGGAAAGTTGTAACGGTTTGACATTCTGATAGAGGACAGTCCCAACATCAAATTGACCAATTTTGGTGTCTCTAACTCATTCCCTCTAGCGCCACCACCTGTCCAAATTTTCAAAAATATTATGCTAATAACTTTTGAACCGTAAGGCCTATCAACAAAATTCTTTTTTCCTCTGATTCCTGAGCTCATGACGATTCGATTGCACCCTATGACGTCATTTTCCGTCATAAAAAATTTTCCGCCATTTTGAATTGTCCAAAAAACCTACTTTTGCAAACTCGTCCTAGACGGTTTGTCCGATTTTCACCAAAATTGCACCACATCATCTTCAAGCAGTGCCAACAAAAAGTTATGGAAATCAAGTTGATTCGTCAAACCGTTCTCCAAAAACGCACAATCAAATTTTACGTAGAGCTTGCAAAAACAAACGTAAGTCTGTATCTCCGCAACGCTTAATTGTATTCAGACCAAACTTGGTACATGTCATCACAAGCATGACCTGAGGCTACATGCTGCGTTTCGGCGCAGCGCCACCTACTGGTCCGGAGATACAGAAAATAGCTATTTTTGTTTATAACTTCTGAACGGTTTGTCCAAAAATCATAAAAGTGGTCTTGTTACATTCAGGGCATCATGCCGAGTCGACTGATATCCAATTTTCTCAGATCGGCCATTTTGGCTGTCGGCCAATTTGAATTAAGTGCTAAAATGCTGTATTTTTTTGAACGCATGAATGAATTGTTACAAAACTCGGTATGGGTCATCAGTAGGATGCCCTGAAGGAGCCAGAGAAGTTTCGAAACAGCGCCACCTAGTGGTAAAATTACATTTTTAAATGCTTATAACTCTGGCTGGGGTTGACTTATTTTCACGGGAGTCATATTATTAGATTTCTGAATCCTTGCCGAGTCCAACGATACCAGACTTGCCAGGTTTCGGCATATGGTTTGTGCAGCGTTGTAATTTAGCGCTTAAAAAACATTTTCGAATATCTTCGAAACCGCTTGTCCGATCGAGACGAAACCACCATCAGATGTTTGGAAACAGGTCGCTGGCAACATGCCAATGCCCAAATCTCAAAATATTGATAGTAAGGGGTAGTAAAATCCAATCAAAATCACGTGTCAGTTATTTTTGACCTGTTTTTTCACATAAATGTCTATAACTCCGAAGCAAATTGAGATTTTTCACCAAAATTGACATACACATGTATGAGCTCACTCAGAGGACACATATGGGTATTGTGCCACTTGGTGGCGCTATAAAAGAACAAAACATGAAATTACCATTGACTTAAATACAGTATTGTGATAAAAATGCTACACTTAACGAATGCATTGGTGTAACATTTTGAAACTCAGAATGTGCCATCAGCAGCATGTCCTGAAGGTACTCAAAATATTTTGAGACAGCGCCACCTTTTGGTCAAAAGTTATAACTAAATGTCCCAAAATGCTAATAACATTTGTATAAATTTACCTATTGTAAACACAGTTCTCAATTTATTCTTTGGGTTTTGCCAAAAACATAGATAACATTTTTCCCATAATCAGCCAAACTTCCTGTCCGCCATCTTGATTTTCATTCAATGCCTACATTTTCAAACTCCTCCTAGACTGTTAGGGTTATGGTTTTCACCAAAATCAAATCGTATCATCTCCAGAACATGCCAACTACAATTTATGGATTTTGTGACGATAGACAAAACTGTTTTTGTAAACTGCCAGATCAAAGCTTACGCATGCTGCCAAAATTACCATTCAGGCTTTATCTCTGCATTGCCTTGATATATTGACACCAAACTTTATATGTCTCATTGTCACCTCACTCTGACCACACCACATACATTTCATAACTGCACCACCTATTTGTCAAAAGTGATAATCAATTAAATCATATTTTTAGTTAATGTATGATTTTTCATCCATTTGCCTAAATTCATCTTTACATGTCTTTAATTGCTACTTGCTGCAGTTGGTCTGACCATTCCAGCCATGTTGGCATGTCTTGTCATCTTCTTTGCGCTTGGCCCCGGTAATGGCTGCTTTGCAGCTATATTTAGGGGCCAAGCACCGAAGGTGCGGAGGCACCTATTGTGTCTGTTCCGGTTCTTATTAGGGGCCAAGCACCGAAGGTGCGGAGGCACCTATTGTGTCTGTTCCGGTTCTTATTATTATTAGGGGCCAAGCACCGAAGGTGCGGAGGCACCTATTGTGTCTGTTCCGGTTCTTATTATTATTCTTCTTCTTCTTCTTCTCCCGACTGGGCGTCTATGGCAGCCCATAGAAGCGTATGCGGGAAAGTTGTAACGGTTTGACATTCTGATAGAGGACAGTCCCAACATCAAATTGACCAATTTTGGTGTCTCTAACTCATTCCCTCTAGCGCCACCACCTGTCCAAAGTTTCAAAAATATTATGCTAATAACTTTTGAACCGTAAGGCCTATCAACAAAATTCTTTTTTCCTCTGATTCCTGAGCTCATGACGATTCGATTGCACCCTATGACGTCATTTTCCGTCATAAAAAAATTTCCGCCATTTTGAATTGCCAAAAAACCTACTTTTGCGAACCCGTCCTAGACGGTTTGTCCGATTTTCACCAAAATTGCACCAGATCATCTTCAAGCAGTGCCAACAAAAAGTTATGGAAATCAAGTTGATTCGTCAAACCGTTCTCCAAAAACGCACAATCAAATTTTACGTAGAGCTTGCAAAAACAAACGTAAGTCTGTATCTCCGCAACGCTTATTTGTATTCAGACCAAACTTGGTACATGTCATCACAAGCATGACCTGAGGCTACATGCTGCGTTTCGGCGCAGCGCCACCTACTGGTCCGGAGATACAAAAAATAGCTATTTTTGTTTATAACTTCTGAACGGTTTGTCCAAAAATCATAAAAGTGGTCTTGTTACATTCAGGGCATCATGCCGAGTCGACTGATATCCAATTTTCTCAGATCGGCCATTTTGGCTGTCGGCCAATTTGAATTATGTGCTAAAATGCTGTATTTTTTGAACGCATGAATGAATTGTTACAAAACTCGGTATGGGTCATCAGTACGATGCCCTGAAGGAGCCAGAGAAGTTTCGAAACAGCGCCACCTAGTTATTATTGTTATTCTTCTTCTGACTGGGCGTCTATGGCAGCCCATAGAAGTGTATGCGGGAAAGTTGTAACGGTCTGACATTCTGATAGAGGACAGTCCCAACATCAAATACACCAATTTTGGTGTCTCTAACTCATTCCCTCTAGCGCCACCACCTGTCCAAATTTTCAAAAATATTATGCTAATAACTTTTGAACCGTAAGGCCGATCAACAAAATTCTTTTTTCCTCTGATTCCTGAGCTCATGCCGATTCGATTGCACACTATGACGTCATTTTCCGTCATAAAAATATGTCCGCCATTTTGAATTGTCCAAAAAAACCTACTTTTGCGAACTCGTCCTAGACGGTTTGTCCGATTTCCACCAAAATTGCACCAGATCATCTTCAAGCAGTGCCGACAAAAAGTTATGGAATTCAAGTTGATTCGTCAAACTGTTTTCGATAAACGCACAAGCAAATTTTATGTAATGCTTGCAAAAACAAACGTAAGGCTGTATCTCCGCAAAGCTTAATTGTATTCAGACCAAACTTGGTACATGTCATCACAAGCATGACCTGAGGCTACATGCTGCGTTTCGGCGCTGCGCCACCTACTGGTCCGGAGATTAATAAAAATGGCTATTTTTGTTTATAACTTATGAACGGTTTGTCCAAAAATCATAAACCGCATCAACTGCACCAACTATTTGTCGGAAGTGATAATCAAATCATATTTTTAGTTAATGTTTATGATTTTTCATCAATTTGCCTAAATTCATCTTTACATGTCTTTAAGTGCTACTTGCTGCAGCTGGTCTGACCATTCCAACCATGTTGGCATGTCTTGTCATCATCTTTGCGCTTGGCCCCGGTTATGGCTGCTTGCAGCTATATTTTTTAATTATTATTATTATAGATTTTTTTAAATATGTAAATTAGGGATGTGTGAGACTAGTCGACTAAATTTTACAGCTGCTGCTAGTCGGCATTGGAAATAATAGTCGACTAGACTGTTAATATTGAATACACACAAAAATGTTATTGCGTTATATTGTTTTTATCATTATTTAAAAAATAATTATGTAATAAGTGTTTATCTGGAGGATGATTTCATGCTTCTCTCTTTCACTCACGGTGTGCACAGAACAATGTCCTGATGAGCAAAACATGGTATGTTATGAAACCCCGTGCCCCTTTACACTGATGGTACTCAAAAACAATTTTCAAGGTTGGCAGGTCTGCTATTTGTTTATTTAATTAAATTGCAGTCTTTGTGGTTTAATAATTGCAGAAGTTTTAATTTTATTTCAATGAATTGTGCTACCCTAGATATGACCAAGGTGATATTTCTTAGGTGTTGTGTTTAATAATTAGGGGTCCAAGTACCAAAACTGTAGTCCTAGAGACAAGAAATTTGGCAGGATGGTCCCAAATCTCCCATCCTCACTACTCGAGTGCAAAGATACACCACTATCCAACCCTAGGTGGTGCTATAATAAGCACTTTTACGTTTTTGCAAATGTCTTGGCAATCTTCGCAACCATACGGGCTAAAATCAAATTGATTTTTCCACTGATTCCTTGAGTCAAGACAATCAATGTACATCATTGCCTTTGTTTCATTTCCTTCCATAAAAAATTTTCAGCATTCCGAATTTTCTGAAGAAATAACTTTTTTAACTCCTCCTAGGACATTTGTCCAATTCGCACAAAGTTTCATACATCATCTACGGATCCTTCCGTCAAAATTGTATCAAAATAATTTGTATTCCTCAAAGAGCTTCGGAGTTACAAGCCAATAAATTGTTTAGCCTTGGACCATTTTCACTTATCGACCTATAATCTAAACGCCAAACCTAATGAAACTTGGTAAATTTCAACACATTTTGAGGATGCACAGCAAATTACCTCCAATTGACCCTTTGCTATGCCACGCCTTTAAAAGTGCTTCTGACGAATCCTATCTTGGTAACTGTTGCCGTGCCACCATTACTCTGACATATGTTTGATATTTTCCAATGAGAGCCTGTGGAAGTAATGTGTGTTTGAGTAGTTTGAAACGGGATTTTATCAAAATAATCAAGAAAATGTAAAACACGTTGTTGCCGGGTCGTTTGTAATCGCAACACGAGTTACCCAGAGAGGATACATACTGTGTTTTCCTTTATTTTATTTTATTTTTTTTTATAATCTTTAAATAAATTTGGAGAGGAACATGTTATGTTGGGCATCAGCCCAAATTCCCAAATGAACATAAAACATCTGTAACGACACCTACATTTACTGCAAGATTAAAGCTAATAACTGAACGCTAATTCATTTATATATTGATTTAAGTCATAGTAAAAGCAAAAAGAGAGTGTTATGAGATGTTATAAACAGCTCTGTTCACTTAAGATAATGTTATTAGATGTGTAATCACTATTAAATTAAAGCTTTTCTCTTTTCAAGTGACTGTAATAATCATTTGCCTTGATTCTGATTCACAGTCTGCACTGTTTTCAATCAAAACACTGTCATTTAACAATTTCTTTTACAAAACAATTCAGGTAAATGTGCATTATAATGTCACTCTTCATACCAGCCCACGTATTTTATATTTTATCCACAACCACGTCTTTCGCTGCGTTCTCTCATTCATTCCAAAGGGGAGTTCTGCAGAGCTTGTCAGAGTGAGCAACTGTAATCGAGGTGGACGGAGCTTAGTGAAGGGTCAATTCTTCCCGTAGAGGCCATTAATAACAAACAAAAAAACCTGTCATAACTATACAACCCTTCCATAAAGGATGTAAGAGTTTGACATGCATCTTCTTTTAAGTGCTTAAATATCCCTAATATATTAATCTGACAAATAAACAAATATGGCCCATAATGACTGTTGTCTTGTATCTTGTGAGCACAATATTCAAACTCAACAAAAATTTGTAGAAATGGACAATAGAACATTCTGAGGTCACATGACAAATGTATTTATCGCATGCCAGGATATATTCTGTCAGATTCGTCTGTTTTATTCATGTTCTCTAAACGTAGACCGTTTAGACCCCAATCATTGCCGCTTGCAGCTGTATTTTATATTACTATTCTGAAATAATCATGATAGTAATCAGTAAAAACATCAAACAGATCGGTTTTTCATGTTTTTTATCATTGGAAAGGTCTCAACTAGTAAAATACAGCAAAATTTTGTTCCACTCAAAACTATGGTGAGTATGTATGTTCATCGTCAGGCACACATTGAAGTTCACACGCATTCTTGTGTTCAAAAACAGCTAGAAATCATTTTTTATTTTTTAATTTTTTAAATGGCCATCAATATATTGTGCACATCTACTCTGCCTACAGTTGAAAACTCTAATATGCATCAAATTCCTCACAAACGTCTAATCATATGTGTGTGTGTTTGTGTGTAGGGTTTGGGAGACGCGGATGTGGACATGTGAGAGATGGCCGTGTCTGACAGGCAGATGTCAGGTGAGAAACTCATCTGAATGAAATATATTTTATAATACTTACAGGCATCCAAAATAAACTCAGCTGCCTGTATGGAGGATTTTGACATCTGCAATGATCAGACCAGGAGTGAAATCTGTGTGAAACGATACTGCAGCCATTCATAAAGGTTACAAATGCTTCTCCACACATTGTTTAAGCGACTCTGGATCACTGCGGTATAGAAACTTGCGTGTCTCTCTCTCTCAGTTGTTTGTTTTCCATATAGTAATGCCAAAGCAGCAATACACACAACAGAAAAAGAAGCCATGATTGTCTGTGCCTGCCTGTTTCTAAAACTAGATTGTGATCACCTAACCTGTATTTGGTGAAAACCTGTCCATGAATGTCACCTGTTGGAATGTCCCCAAAATGAAAATTCACTCATGATTTACTCACCCTCATGCCATCCCAGATGTGAACGCATTTTTTAGAATAATATTTCAGCTCTGTTGTTCATTACAATGCAAGTGAATGGTGATCAGACCTTTTTGTAGCTACATAAATCACAAAGGCAGCATAAAAGAAAGCAGTATAACTCCAGTGGTTAAATGCATGTCTTCTGAAGTGGTACGATAGGTGTAGGTGAGGAAAAAGATCAATATTTATGTCCTTTTTTACTATAAATCTCCACTTTCACTTTCAGATGTGAAAGTTAAACTAAACTGACAGCACGTGACTTTCAGACGTAAAAGTGAAAGTGAAGATTTAGATTTAAAAATGGAATTAAATGAATCTGTTTCTCACCCACACCTTATCCTACCGCTTCAGAAGACATTGATTTAACCTCTGGATTCAATTTCTGTTTCATTTATGTGCTCTTTGGAGCTACAAAGATTCTGGTAACCATTCACTTGTATTGTATGGACCTACAGAGCTGAAATATTCTTCTAAAAATCTTCATTTGTGTTCTGCAGAAGAAAGAAAGTCATGCACATCTGGGATGGCTTTTTCAGGATCGAGTAAATGATGAGAGACATTTTAATTTTTGGGTGAAGTGGAAATGAAAACAAATATAACAGATTAAAATAGACAATGGTGGAAATTTTACAACTCTGTCTGTCAAAGTGACAGATAATGATTTTTTTTCTAATTGCAGTATATTAGAACCACTTGATTTAAGATGTATGATTCTAATTAAGTCTCGCTCTTAGTCGGGCTGCTGGAGTCCTGATGGAAGCTGTCTGTTGTTCAGTATTCAGGGAGAGAGACTCATCTATGCCCTCACATTCTCTGACCTCACAGGTATTAACAAACAATAACAAATACACTGAAATGTTTTACCAAATTCATAATCATTTTTTATTTTTTTTACAGTGATATTCTGTAACCAATACAGGTTCTGCTTAATTGACAGCATTTGTGGCTAATGTTGATTGCAACAAAAATACATTTCGACTGGTCCCTCCTAAATAAAGCAAAAATCGATGATACAATGAGGCACTTACAATGGATTCAGTAGAGCCAATCTGTAAAATTTAAAATACTCACTGTACGTGTGATAAAATCACTTACTAACTGCATCTGTGTAAAGTTATATCCAATTTTACAATTTTGTTGCCTTGACAACATAAAGCTGTAAACTGTGTATTCCAGGTAATTCAGTAGTCTGCTGCAAAAACAACAATTTAAACATCTTTAAAGCTCAAACAATGCTTGAGTTTTAACAGAAAGGGCATAAAATTAATCATATGGTGCGTCCCAAACTACACACTTCTGCACAATTCTATAAGTCATTTTACAAAATGTATGTTAACACTGAAAATGCAACAAAAACTGTTTAAACGGTTGGAAACTTCATGCACTCAGTCATAGGGTGGGTAAGAATATTGAATTTTCAATGCATCGCAATTTTCATTTGAACTTTATTGATTCTTACATCCCAAGATCTATCTTTTACTCCATCCGCAACCCTCCACTACAATAAGAGGAAATCACTCATATTTGCAACCAAATTTCACGCTATGCGACTTCACAGAAATGCTGGTTTTGTTAGAGACAGTACCATTTTAGCACGTGCTCAACAAATCAATGTAAATACTTAGTACAAATTAAAAATAGTAAAATTTATGCAATTAAACAACATGCAACAAAAAATAATATAAGAAATATGTTGATTGATTTAAATACATGGATTTGTATATAGAATAATACATAAAATCTAATTATTAAATGTATATTGGTTATTGTTAGACAAGTATTGACGCTGACTATCACACCTGGAGTCGCGAGTTTGAATCCAGGGTGTGCTGAGTGACTCCAGCCAGGTCTCCTAAGCAACCAAATTGGCCCAGTTGCTAGGGAGGGTATGGTCACATGGGGTAACCTCCTCGTGGTGGTGATTAGTGGTTCTTGCTCTCAATGGGGCATGTGGTGAGTTGTGTGTGGATCGTGGAGAGTAGCATGAGCCTCCACATGCTGTGAGTCTCCGCGGTGTCATGCACAACGAGTCACATGATCAGATGCACGGATTGTCTCAGAAGAGGAGGCAACTGAGACTTGTCCTCCGCCACCCGGATTGAGCAGAGTAACCGCGCCACCACGAGGACATAGTAAGAAGTGGGAACAGGGCATTCCAAATTAGGAGAAAATGGGATCATTACTTTTTTTAATCTTGTTATAAGGTCCCCTGTATAATTAACAGCATTAGCTGGAAGATCATTTATTTTTAAAAGTAAACAAAAGGAACATTATTACCGAAAAATAAACCCAAATTGAATTGATATCGGAATCTAATCAAGAGCTTGTGAATCAAAATCGAACCGGGAAATCTGAATCAATACCCAGCCCTATTAGTGTATAGTGTGCTATTTGGGACACAACTGTAGGATTAACAGGGTTCCAGACATTTTATTGATAATTTTTCCTACCAGTGTGACTAATTTTGGAAGAAGTCTTTATCTGACTTTAGCTGACTCTCTCTAATGCACTGTCGTTTACTTCTAGGTTATGAGAAATATCACATGGGCAATGCTCCGAAAACATTACAAAACAGTTCTACGTGCTAGGGGTCGATACCGACAATGATTATTAGTAATCAAAGAGACGATAACCGATATTTGGGGCCGATATACATTTGCAGTAAAAATGCTAATTTTTTTGTCAACATTTACACTAACACAAAACAACATTTGACATTATTGTCTGTTAGAACATCAGCGACTCTTTAAGCTAAAATAAATGTTTACTCTTGTTGTGTTTCAGGAGGCCCTAAAACCGCAACAGTGGTGGCCGATCTCTCTGAGACCACCTTCACTGGACCTGATGGAGACATCATGTAAGCTGTGTTTCCTTTTCATAACTCTTGTACAGCAGTGAACACTCCGCATTAAACACTCATAAAGTAGAAATGATAGTACAGTAATAATTGAATGCCCAATACTCGTGATTGTCTCAAATAACCAGGGTAAGAAATGTATGCTTTGTTGACATACATTGCTCACGCAGGCTGATATATACAGTTGAAGTCAGAAGTTTACATACACCTTCTCCAAATACATTTAAACTCATTCCTGACATTTAATCATAGAAAACATTCCCTGTCTTAGGTCAGTTAGGATCACTACTTTATTTTAAGAATGTGAAATGTCAGAATAATAGAAATGTTCATCTTTTATTTCTTTCATCACATTCCCAGTGGGTCAGAAGTTTACATACACTTTGTTAGTATTTGGTAGAATTGCCTTTAAATTGTTAAACTTGGTTCAAATGTTTTGGGTAGTCTTCCACAAGCTTCTCAAATCAAGTTGCTGGAATTTTGGTCCATTCCTCCAGACAGAACTGGTGTAACTGAGTCAGGTTTGTAGGCCTCATTGCTCATACATGCTTTTTCAGTTCTGTCAGATTGAGGTCAGGGCTTTGTGATGGCCACTCCAATATCTTGACTTTGTTGTCCTTAAGATATTTTGCCAGAACCTTAGAGGTATGCTTGTGGTCATTGTCCATCTGGAAGACCCATTTGCAACAAGCTTTAACTTTGTGGCTTTTGTCTTGAGATGTTGCTTCAATATATCCACATAATTTTCCTTCCTCATGATGCCATCTATTTTATGAAGTGCACCAGTTTCCCCTGCTGCAAAGCACCCCCACAACACGATGCTGCCACCCTTATGTTTCACGGTTGGGATGGTGTTCTTTGGCTTACACGAATCACCCTTTTTCCTCCAAACATAACAATAATCATTATGGCCAAACAGTTTAATTTTGTTTCATCAGACCAGAGGACATTTTTCCAAAAAGTAAGATCTTTGTCCCCATGTGCACTTGCAAACTAGTCTGGCTTTTTTTATGGTGGTTTTGGAGCAGTGTTTTATTTCCTTGCTGAGCAGTCTTTCAGGTCAATATAGGACTCGTTTACTGTGGATATAGATACTTGTCTACCTGTTTCCTCAAGCATCTTCACAAGGTCCTTGGCTGTTGTTCTGGGATTGATTTGCACTTTTCACACCAAACTACGTTCATCTCTAGGATTTACTTGCATACTATAGATTGTACAGATAAATGTGTTACCTTCAGGTGTTTTGAAATTGCTCCCAAGGATAAACCAGACTTGTGGAGGTCCACGATTTTTTTTTCTGATGTCTTGGCTGATTTCTTTTGATTTTCCCATGATGTCAAGCAAAGAGGCACTAAGTTTGAAGGTAGGCCTTAAAATACTTCCACAAGTACACCTCCAATTCAGTACACCTCCTATCAGAAGCTAATTGGCTAATTACCTAAAGGCTTGACATCATTTTCAGGACTTTTTCAAGCTGCTTAAAGGTACAATTAAGTTCATGTAAACTTCTGACGCACTGGGATTGTGATATAGCCAATTAAATGTGATACAATCTGTCTGCGAACAATTGTTGGAAAAAATACTCATGTCATGCACAAAGTAGATGTCCTAAATGACTTGCCATGTTTCAAAACTATAGTTGGCTAATATTAAATCTGTGGGGCGGTTAAACAATTTGTTTTAATGACTTCAACCTAAATGTATGTAAATGTCTAACTTCAACTGTATGTTTTATGTGAAGATAAAAAAAAATGCTCATATCATATTTTGGCATTCATCATCATCATCATCATCAATGTTTGCTTAGTTAAATGCATTCATACAGGCATTTTCCTAGTCATAAACAACGTGAAAATCAGGACAGAACAATTATGTTAAATGTAATTCAAAGTCTCAGACCAGTGTTTCATTTACAGTTTTACTCGGTAGAGTTGGTGAGCCCATCGCCGTGAGTCTAAGCCTGATATAAATAAATGAGGATTTGTAGTGTTTCAAGCCTGTATGTTGATGGTACTCTTCTGTTTGTCAGTGTTGGTGGAGAGGTGCGCTCGCTGTCATGGGATCCAAGAGGAGAAAGACTGGCCGTGCTGCTGAAAGGTCAAAACAAAACATTTCTTCAGACTTCAGTGTATTTGCACAGACACTAACCATTACAAATAATCACCACTTTGAGTTATATAGAGATTTTACTGGAAAATTGATAGGTCCATAAATCACGTTTGATTTTCCATGTTTCATGTTTGATTCTATGTTGTTGTTATGAAAATGTACCATATAGTTCTTCCAATCAGTAAAATATTATTAGGCTTGGTCATTTTAATATGCCATTGATATCACAAGACATTCTACAGTAAGAGATCTTTCAGGCTTGACTGTTGGTGATCTGGCCACATGATTGAGCGAGCAATATCCATAAAAACCCTTAATGCTCTTTGATACGAGCCCTTATTTCTCATGAAGAAAAATCTTTGAGATTTCATTTTATCACTCCACAGAGGAGACGCACCCTTACTCTATTTATAGGGCTGCATGATATATCGAATTTATCGAAATGTCGCAACTGTTAACTATAACTTATCAAGATATAGGGCTTGTGATGACATGATTTTTTCATACGTTCAAAAGTAACGTTTATGGCGACAACATACCAAGCGTGCGATTGTCAGTTGGTGTGTGCGTGCAGTGTGCATATGAGCAGAGAGAAGATGCATTTGATTTCAGTAAGTTGAATCGTATCTTTCAATATACCATCTGATGTTCATTCATGTTTCTTTTTCTTGCCATAAGAGAGAGAGAGAGAGAGAGAAAGCGAGTGCTGTGCCCCGCACCATTTGAATCTCAATCTGTCACACACAGCATTAAAGAGCATCAAAACAACATTTGTGGAAATAATAATGAGATTAAACGACAGGTTGAAACTCAAACTTGTCTTTTTTTAATGCCTGCTTTGGAAATACCAAAGGATGGGTTTCAGTGAATGGATTGTCCCGTGAAATCATTCTTCTCAGTGCAGCCGCAGCGTCGACTCAGAACAGGAATGTTAAACTAATGCGAATGTCTACAGAAAGCGCTTCTTGACAACATTTTTCCAATAAAAGTTTCACATTGAATCACCTAGTTATGAAATAAATACAAACTTGAATTACAGTGTAAAAATGTAATATTTCATAACGCAGACTATTTTAGGATATTCCATAATATGGTTAAAATGAACTTTATATTCATATGCTTTTTAAAAATTAAATAAAAATATTTAATTATGAATTTGAATGTCTGCTACATAGCTAATGGTAAATTTGTGTATTTTACACACTAAATGCAGTTTGGAACAAAAGACATGTGTTTTTGTGATCACTGTGAAAGATGGTCATTTCTTTTTTTTTTTGGACGGTGTTTTTTTCTTTTTTTTTTTTTATTGCAATAAAGAAAAAGATAACAGTACATACATATAAGAGGACATAACAAAGGGAAAAAGAAAAGAAAGATACAAAATATACAACCAGATCAATAAGGGGAACATCAGTCAATAGAAAAAAATCTTCGTATACTTTAAGAAATCTGTTATTCTTGTTATTATTTATAAGTTTAAGAGATTTTACCATAAGACTCTTGTCAGCAAGAAATGCTTCAAATCTAGGCACAGTATTGATAAACTTGCTTTTGTGGATAAAATATTTGCAATGCAAAATAAATAAATTAACAATAAGTTCGACCGAATGGTTACCACCAGAAAATTAAAGAAACACATCTTTCAATGAAAAACATAAATCACATTTTAGAAAAGGTGATAGATAAACTCTCCCAAAAAGAATGTATCTGATTACATTGATAAAATAAGTGAAGCAAGATTTCTTCTTCTATCTTTTAGAACAAAGATAGAAACCTGGAAGTTTGTTGAGTAGATATTATGCAATATTTGAAAATGCATTTCTCTTATTTAATTGGATATGCAGTATGTTTCTGGAAGCCCTATATTCGAGCCCAATATCTTGATAAGAACAGTTGCGACATTTCGATAAACTGTTCCTGTTCCTGACGTTCTGGTGCTCGGAGCTTTGAAGCGTCAGCCAGAAGGCAACAGTTCAAAAAGGTAATTGGCTTGGTGATGGGATCCTGAGTGAATTTTACAGCCTTTTTCCTCACTCTGGAAGTGTATAGTTCTTGAAGGTGGGGCGGGGGCAACCAGTAATCCGCTCAGCAGTCCGAACTGTCCTTTGTAGTCTTCTGATGTCTGATTTCATGGTCCAAACCAGACAGTTATTGAAGTGCAGAGGACAGACTCAATGACTGCTGAGTAGAACTGTATCAGCAGTGCCTGTGGCAGGTTTAACTTCCTCAGTTGGTGAAGGAAGTACAACCTCTGATGGGCCTTTTTCACGATGTAGTCAATGTGGGTCTCCCACTTCAGGTCCAGTGGAATGACTCCACTGCTGCCACAGTGCTGTTTAGAATGGTGGGGGGGGGGTCAGGGGGCAGTGTTGGGGTGTTCCTCCTAAAGTCCACAATCATCTCCACCATTTTGAGCATGTTCAGCTCCAGGTTGTTATGATTGCACCAGTGAACCAGCCATTCAACCTCCTTTCTGTATGCAGACTCGTCCTCATCTCGGCTGATGACAGTATTGTCATCTGCAAACTTCAGGAGCTTGACAGAGGGGTCCTTGGTGGTGCAGCCATTGGTGTAGAGAGAGAAGAGTAGTGGGGAGAGCACACATCCCTGGGGGGCACCAGTGCTGACTGTACAGGTGCTGGAAGTGAATTTCCCCTGTCTCACAAGATGCTGCCTGTCCGTCAAAAAGCTGGTAATCCACAGACTGATAGACATGGGAACAGGGAGTTGGTTTAACTTAAACCAGAGACCTGGTTTGCATGATAAGCAAATTGAAGGGGATCTAGAAAGGGTCCAGTGATGTCCTTCAGGTGGGCCCTCTCAAATGACTTCATGATCACAGACCTCAGGGCAACAGGTCTGTAGTCATTAAGTCCTGTGAATTTTGGTTTCTTAGGGACAGGGCGTTTTATTTATTTATTTATTTATTTATAAACGTTTATATAATAATTGAGCGTTTGAAGCAGCATGGGCCTTCACACTGCTTCGGTGATCTATTGAAGATCTGAGTGAAGATGGGGGCCAGTTGGTTAGCACATTAAGTACAGGAGTCCTGTAAATGTTTCAGGCCACTCCACGCTGATGCAGGGTCGTTAGCTGAAAACTTGTTTTTCAGCTTCTCAGAGTATCTTCTTTTAGCCACTCTGATTTCCTTATTCAGTGTGTTCCTGGCCTGATTATACAAGACTTTATCCCCATCCCTGTAAGCATCCTTTTTGGCATGGCAAAGATGTCTGAGCTTTCCTGTAAACCATGGTTTATCATTGTTGAATGATAAAGAAGTCCTAGTAGGGATGCACATGTCCTCACAGAAACTGATGTATGATGTAACAGTATCTGTGAGCCCGTCCAGGTCTGTAGCTGCAGCTTCAAAAACATTCCAATCAGTGCAGTCATAACAGGCTTGTAGTTCCATCTCTGCTTAATTAGTCCACTCTTTATAGTCCTTACAACCGGCTTTGTTAATTTTAATTTCTGGCTGTAGGTTGGAAGAAGATGAACCAGACAGTGATCAGAGAGTCCCAAAGCTGCATGTGGGACAGAGGGATATGCATCCTTTATTGTTGTGTAGCAGTGATCCAATATATTCTTGTCTCTGGTGGGGCATGCAATGTGCTGTATGTATTTGGGCAGTTAACATGTGAGATTTGCTTTGTTAAAATCCTCAAGAATAATAATAACTGAGTCCGGGTATTTTTGTTCTGTGTCTGTGATTTGATAAGCCAGCTGTTGCAACGCTATGTTCCCACACGTGTTTGGAGCGATGTAAACACACACCAGAATAAACGAGGAAAACTCCCGTTTTGAATAGAAAGGCTTACAGTTAATAATGAGCGCTTCCAAATTAGGACAGCACATTTTCTTTAACGTTGTTACATCTGTACACCAAGCATGTTCCACCGCCTCTCGTTTTCCCAGTTAACGCCGCAATGCGATCCGCTCTGAACAGCTGAAAGCCCGGCAGATGTAATGCGCTGTCCAGTATGGCTTCACTCAGCCAGGTTTCAGTGAAGCACAGTGCAGCAGAGTTTGAAAAGTCCTTTTTTCCTATTTGTACGTGTGAGCAGATGAAGTTCGTCCATTTTGTTGGGAAGAGAGCGAAGATTCGCTAGATGAATGCTCAGCAGTGCTGTTCGAACTCCACGCTGACGGATCTTGACCAATGTGCCAGCTCGTCTCCCTCACTTGCGTCTCATAGCGCGTTTAAACAACACAGCTGCGCCTCCGACTAAAATGTCCAGCAAAACATCTGAATATTCAAAAGCCGGGAAAAGATTATCTGGAATGTGCTGCCGAATGTTCAACAGTTTGTCCCTGGTAAAACTGACTGGAAAAAGATTACTAAACACAGGACAAACAAACAAAAATAACAAAAGAATTGGTGAGCTCCACACCGAGGCTGCCATCTGCAGCGCTATCATAGTATATGGAGTTCGGGATCAAATACCACATTGAGTTGTTGTTACTTAAGCATTTTTTTAACCTGTTAATTCTGAAGAAGCTAACTAGTTTACTGACATCTAAGACTTCAAGCCCACCTTCAGAACGTTTATTAGATAAGACATATTTTCAGATTTTGTGGGATTTATTTTTCCAAATGAAATTCAATAATATTTTGTTAATGTCTATGCAAATTTTGTCACTGACAAATACAGATAGTGAAGGATAGACACAACGAGATAAGCCTTCGACCAATTTTTAAAAATCAGTTTTGGTTTTCACTATTTTGGTGGAAAAAATTAAGTTGTTGGCGCATTAATCTATCTTTGGTGAGAAAGATTCCCAAGTACTTAACACAATCTTTCACTGGTAAATGTTGTGTAAATGATTGATAAGTATCATGAAGGCAAAATAGTTCACATTTTGATACATTTAAATATCCTGAGGCTTCCCAGAAGAACTTAATATTAATACATAGGGGAATTTGACTTTTGTCTTTAAGGAATAAGGTAGTATCATCGGCGAGTTGAGATATTTTAATTTCTTTACCAAATATAGAGATACCTCTTACGTTGGGATTTTGTAAAATATTAATTGACAATAATCCACATGAAAAAGAAAAGGGGAAATGGGGAAACCTTGATGCACACCTCTGTCACAATTGAAGCCTTTATTATTTTAAAACTGAGCAATTAATGTCTTAATAAAGCATTTCCTTCATGTTAATAAAAGGCCACCCAAAACCAAAAAAATCAAGAGATTTTATCAAGAACTGGTGCTCTAACAAGTCGAATGCTTCATAAAAATCAAAGAACAACATAATAGTGTCTCAATCAATATATTCAGAATAGTCAAGTAAGTCAAGAACTAATCTTATATTGCAACTAATGTGTGTCTTTTTCATAAATCCATTTTGTGTTTCGCCAATTATATTATTAAGGCCCGATTTTAAGAGAATAGCAAGTTTTGATTTTGATAGCAAGTAATTTATAATCTATATTTAACAGTTTTATTTGTCTCCAATTCTCAATTAATTGCGGTTCTTTATCAGGTTTGGGAATCAAAGAGATAAGTCCCTGCTTCATTGAAGAAGTAATTTCTCCTTTTTTTATATAGTCTCTAAACGGCTTAAATAAAGGATCCTTTAAACAATCCCAAAAATATTAATAAAATTCAACTGATAAGCCTTCAGTACCTGGTTTTTTCTTTCTTCATAGATTTGAATACGTCCTCGCATTCTGTAATGCAGATATCAGAATCACATATTAACTTAATGTCATCGTTAATTCAAGAATTCTTGCGGTGAAAATGTGAGAGAATCTTGAGAAAATTGAGAAGTATACGGTTTTTTATAAAACGAGTATACAAAATCAGAAATCTTTTTGGATCTGTACATAAATCCCCATTGATGTTTAAGGCAGATAGATTCGTTTTTTTACAATTAATTTTCCCCAGAGCAAAAAAGTAATTACTATTTCCCCTTTTTTTTATCTGTTTTGACGTAGAATGAATGAAAGCACATTTAACAATCTCTACAACCTATACATGCTTTCAATTTGCAATTGACAAACATTTAATTCTATCTCCTCTCCTATACTGAGAAAATATTTTTGTTTTAAAGAGCTTAAATTATGAATGAGTTCTAATTCTTTAGTATTTTTAATTTGTTTACTTGTACTAAGTGCAAGGTCTCTAACTTTAAATTTAAAGAATTCCCAATTAGAATTAATATCCTTTTCGTTAATACTAAACATTGCTTTAGCTAATTGAGTTACACTATCATTAAAATGAGCATCTTCCAAGAGGCAATTATTACATTTCCAGTAACCCAGTGTACTATTTACATTCCTGTGTTGTCTAAGAGACAAAGAAATTAACTTGTGATCAGTAAGTGAGGCAAATTGGTGATTTACAGTATTAAAGTCTTTCAAAATAGTATGTGAAACAAGAAATAAGTTAATTCTGGCTTTAAGAGAACCAGATTTGTTAGACCACGTGAAATCTCTACAGCCACTATAAAAGAAGTGCCAAGCATCTACAACTGATAGATTATCACATAACTATAGAATAATATTATCATGTAAATTAGATATAGTTCTTGTCAAATCAAGTGGTTTTTATTGTCGTTCAACCATATACAGTTAGTATAGTACACAGCAAAATGAGACAACGTTCCTCCAGGACCATGGTGCTACATAAATCAACATAGGACAAACACAGAACCACATGAGACTACACAGACTAAGTAAAATTTCGACATAAAGTGCACGTGCAAACGTGTGCAAAAAATTACGGGAGAGTACAAAAAATTACTAAAAGGAACAGGACAATAGGCACAGTAAGAGACAGTGCAGTGCCAACCAGTACACATTTGTAATCCGAGTAGTGCAAAAAGATGACACTTTCTAAAAATGCCAAATGTAAACATAACATAATATGAAATAGTGTTCTATGGACATAGCAGTTATTGAGGTAGCAGCCAGGTATAATGTGATAGTGAATTAAAGTGGAACTCTGGACATGTGCAAAAGTTGGATGGTGTGTGTGTGTGTTTGTGTGTGTGTTTGTGTGTGTGTGTGTGTGTGTGTGTGTGTGTCAGTCAGTGTGTCAGCCAGTCTCTGAGTATTGAGGAGTCTGATGGCTTGGGGGAAGAAGCTGTTACACCGACTGGCCGTGAGGGCCTGACTGCTTCGGTACCTCTTGCCAGATGGCAGGAGGGTGAAGAGTTTGTGTGAGGGGTGTGTGGGGTCGTCCACAATGCTGGTTGCTTTGCGGATGCAGCGTTTGGTGTAAATGTCTTTGATGGAGGGAAGAGAGACCCCGATGATCTTCTCAGCTGTCCTCACTATCCTCTGCAGGGCGTTGTGGTCCGAATCGGTCCCAAACCAGGCAGTGATGCAGCTGCTCAGGATGCTCTCAATAGTCCCCCTATAGAATGTAGTGAGGATGGGGGGTGGGAGATGTGCTTTTCTCAGCCTTCAAAGAAAGTAGAGACGCTGCTGGGCTTTCTTGGTTATAGAGCTGGTGTTCAGGGACCAGGTGAGGTTCTCTGTCAGGTGAACATCAAGGAATCTGCTCTTGACGATCTCCACAGAGATGTTCGTCGATGTTCAGCGGAGAGTGGTCACTCTGTGCTCTCCTAAAATCAACAACCATCTCTTTTGTTTTGTCCACATTCAGAGACAGGTTGTTGGCTCTACACCAGTCCGTTAGCCGCTGCACCTCCTCTCTGTATGCTGACTCGTCATTCTTGCTGATAAGACCCACTACAGTCGTGTTATCAGCGAACTTGATGTGATTCGAGCTGTGTATTCCTCCAAGTTGGTAGAGTCGCCATATGTTGCAGCCTCCCTGAACATGTGCCAGTCAGTACACTCAAAACAGTCCTGAAGGGCAGAGATGGCTCCTTCTGGCCAGGTTTCACTTGCTTCTGAAACGGTTTTGTGCGCCTGACGAGCGGTCTGTATGCTGGGATTAGCATAACAGAGATGTGGTCTGAATAGTCGAGGTGGGAGCGGGGTTCCGCCCGGTACGTTCCTAGGATGTTTGTTTAAACAAGATCAAGCATGTACGCCCCTCTCGTTGCAAAGTCCACATACTGATGGAATTTAGGGAGCACTGTCTTGAGATTCGCATGGTTGAAATCTCCTGCGACAATAAACAATACTGCAGGGTGAGCGTTCTGCAGTTCGCCCCCCCCCCCCCCCCCCCCCCAATACAGTTCTGGGGGGAATATAAACTCTTAGTTATATAATGACAGTGGTGAATTCCCGTGGTAATTAAAAGGTCTGCATCTAACAGTCACAAGCTCCACCAGTGATGAGCAGTAGCTAGAGACTAGCATAGAGTTCTTGCAATATTCCGTGTTGATGTAAACACACAAGCCACCACCGTGAGTCTTACCGCACAGAGCTGCATTTCTATTGGTACGAGGTGAGCCCGTCTAGCTGAATGGCGACGTCCGGAACTCTGTCGCTGAGCCACGTCTCCGTGAAAACAATGATGCAGCCGTCTCTAAACTCATGTTGCGTAGCCTGCTGGAGTCGGATGTAGTCCAGTTTATTGTCCAGGGAGCAAACGTTTGAGAGCAGTATAGACGGGAGAGCCGGCCGGCTAGGGTTTGTTTTTAGCCTAGCATGGACCCGCGCCCTCTTGCCATGCTTCTGCTTCCTCGCACACCACTTACGATGTCCTCTTCCCCCAGCCACTGGCATCAGGCGATGCTGAGGACTGGAGGCCTGGTCTCCACATCAAGATGAGGCCGCGTAGCTTCTCCTGCATATCATCATGCAGCTTGGTTGTTGCATGAGTATTATATTTGAGCAGTGTCTGGCAATGGTAAACACGAACACTGGTTGCTCCGATGTCCGTTTGCCATAAAAGTCGGGCTAAGTAACAAAAATAGCACCATTTTGGATCCGGATTGGCCACTGCGTGCTACTGCACCACCATCTTGGATCATAGTATTATCATGTTAAATCTATCTTGAGTGTCTTCAGGAGTTTCATTAACCCTCTGGGGTCTGAGGTTGTTTTGGGCTCTGGAGAAGTTTTGAAATACCTTGACATTTGTGCTTTTTTCAGTTGCTTAAAAACACATTAATGGCTAAAGTCTGATAGCACTCTATTCAGCACAAACTGGGCTACAATAATATGTGAGCAACATGTATGTTTGTATTTTTGAGAAAATAATGTTATGCATGGTTTTTGAAAACACAAAATTGAAAATTTAAGTCATTGAAATAAAGCCATATAACACATACTAAACATTTGTCCTCAAGTCTTTTGAGAAAAAAAAAACATTATGTGAAAACCATCCTGATCACATTTATACAAAACAATATAGTAATTTAACTTTTGTAAAACACTTTTAGTGTTCGAAAGATCATATGCGAGGAGGCGTGAACTAACATGAATATTGATTGTAAATCACACCCGAGGAGACAAAAGACCCTCCCCTGGGCCTATCACTGAGGAATGTGACCGAAAGAGAATGAATGTGAGGAGACTTAATTATCAAAATCAAGTTTTAAGTTAAAAGAAGTAATCTGACTATACATTTTCTTTACATAAAGACTTTATTTCATTTTAGACCTACACTACCGTTTAAAAGAAGTCTCCTCTGCTCACCAAGACTGCATTTATTTGATACATAATATCAAAATGCATTAAACGTCATTTCTCGGGGTAAGATCATAAACTGCATCAGCACACAGATTTTTTTCCCATTATTCAGATTTTGCATTGGATGCAAATACCTTTCCTGGTATTCCTTCTGGCTTACCCAATGTATGTTGTGTGCATCTCTGTTTACGTTTTGACATAAAGCAGCGAGTAATCGATGATTTCAAATCTCATGTGAACACGCTTTTCTTGCATTGTCTAAATATTTTAATTAGCTGATTTTTGATAATTATAAGTGTGTTGCTGTGCATGGAAATGCATCCAAAACAAAATGATATGACAAATTGGATAATTTTGTTATGCAAACAATTTCTGCACTCCAGTGTTTTTATGTTGACTGATCTTGACCGAGCGAAGATATAAACTGGAAAAGGTTTTTGGCATCAAAATAGGTGCATGGAGCAGTAGGTCAAACCCACCGATCACATCATAGTATTGGACTAATGTTAACAATCTGTACAAAGTGTTCCTGAATGTTCACACTGGCAAACTGTTTCGAACCACGGCAATTAGCTCAAACTTTACTCAAACGAAATGTCACACCTGTTCGTTCTTTTTTTTTTTTTTTTTTTGCTGGAAGTATATTTGTGAATACTTCTAAAAGTATGTTTGTGTTTCTCTCATCTTCTGTTTTTCATTTATTCTGTTCAGGTGATTCACAGGATGTCAATCATCCAGCTGTTATTGCCGTGTTTAAAACTCGCTCCAGTCAAGTCTTTGAGCTGCTGCCATGGTGCGTATGAAGTTCAAGTTTGTTGCTCTCATATAAATGCTCTTATATCAGCCGGTGTGACACTTTCTGGGATTGGGCTCATTGCAGTTTATTTTAGTCAAGCTGATGGTGTATGAATATAATCACATGGCATTTCACAGTATGGTGAGAGGTGTGCGTCTACACACCTGATTAGATGAATAACGGTTATTATACATGACGCAATTACCCCGTTTACACCTGGTATGAACATTTGTCTTGGGTGATCCCATCACAAGTGGTCATCACTTATTCAGAAGTGGTTTGAAACCAGGAGCTCAGTCAGAAACACACATGACCACTTTACAGTAGTGTAAATGTCTCAATGTGTCCTTAATAACGGCATAGTTTTGCCTTCTCTGTCAGTCAGCGACTGCAGTAATATCAAGGGTTTAAAGCAGTCTCTAGATACCAGTTGTGGGGACCGACAGCTATGCACATTTTGGATATCTCCCTTACAACCAATATGGAATATATGGAAATATAGTGAAAATAAATTTTTTGGAGTGATCTTAAATAGAGAGTGTAGAGTAGAACTTGTTTGTAACCCATAGCATTGTCCAATTTGTGAGCAAATCCTTCCTTTGAGTTTTTTGCAGTTATTTGGTTGAATGATTCGTTAGTGAATTAGTCTAAATCAAAATAATAATAAAATATTGATTTCTATAAATCACAAATGCCATGGAAATTCATTGGTCGTGAAGACAAAAATTAGCGAATGAGTTGAATCAGGAGGGCTAAATATTATAATAAATATCGAAAATATTAATATTATCTTGTATATATAATATATATGCAAGATAATACTAATATTTTCAATATTTATAATCCACAGTACATCTTGGATATGTCCAATATTTATATTTTATATATATATATATATATATATATATATATATATATATATATATATATATATATATATATATATATACACAGGTGCTGGTCATATAATTAGAATATCATCAAAAAGTTGATTTTATTTCAGTAATTCCATTCAAAAAGTGAAACTTGTACAATGTATACATTCATTCCACACAGACTGATATATTTCAAGTGTTCATTCCTTTTAATTTTGGTGATTATAACTGACAACTAATGAAAACCCCAAAATCAGTATCTCAGAAAATTTGAATATTGTGAAAAGGTTCAATATTGAAGACACCTGGTGCCACACTCTAATCAGCTAATTAACTCAAAACACCTGCAAAGGCCTTTAAATGGTCTCTCAGTCTAGTTCTGTAGGCTACACAATCATGGGGAAGACTGCTGACTTGACAGCTGTCCAAAAGACGACCATTGACATCTTGCACAAGGAGGGCAAGACACAAAAGGTCATTGCTAAAGAGGCTGGCTGTTCACAGAGCTCTGTGTCCAAGCACATTAATAGAGAGGCGAAGGGAAGAAAAAGATGTGGTAGAAAAAAGTGTAAAAGCAATAGGGATAACCGCACCCTGGAGAGGGTTGTGAAACAAAACCCATTCAAAAATGTGGGGGAGATTCACAAAAAGTGGACTGCAGCTGGAGTCAGTGCTTCAAGAACCACCACGCACAGACGTATGCAAGACATGGGTTTCAGCTGTCGCATTCCTTGTGTTAAGCCACTCTTGAACTAGACACAGCGTCAGAAGCGTCTCGCCTGGGCTAAAGACAAAAAGGACTGGACTGCTGCTGAGTGGTCCAAAGTTATTTTCTCTGATGAAAGTACATTTTGCATTTCCTTTGGAAATCAAGGTCCCAGAGTCTGGAGGAAGAGAGGAGAGGCACAGAATCCACATTGCTTGAAGTCCAGTGTAAAGTTTCCACAGACAGTGATGGTTTGGGGTGCCATGTCATCTGCTGGTGTTGGTCCACTGTGTTTTCTGAGGTCCAAGGTCAACGCAGCCATCTACCAGGAAGTTTAAGAGCACTTCATGCTTCCTGCTGCTGACCAGTTTTATGGAGATGCAGATTTCATTTTCCAACATGACTTGGCACCTGCACACAGTGCCAAAGCTACCAGTACCTGGTTTAAGGACCATGTTATCCCTGTTCTTAATTGGCCAGCAAACTCGCCTGACCTTAAGCCTATAGAAAATCTAAGGGGTATTGTGAAGAGGAAGATGCGATATGCCAGACCCAACAATGCAGAAGAGCTGAAGGCCACTATCAGAGCAACCTGGGCTCTCATAACATCTGAGCAGTGCCACAGACTGATCGACTCCATGCCACGCCGCATTGCTGCAGTAATTCAGGCAAAAGGAGCCCCAACTAAGTATTGAGTGCTGTACATGCTCATACTTTTCATGTTCATACTTTTCAATTGGCCAACATTTCTAAAAATCCTTTCTTTGTATTGGTCTTAAGTAATATTCTAATTTTCTGAGATACTGATTTTGGGGTTTTCATTAGTTGTCAGTTTTATTCATCAAAATTAAAAGGAATGAACACTTGAAATATATCAGTCTGTGTGGAATGAATGTATGCATTATACGAGTTTCACTTTATTAATGGAATTATTGAAATAAATCAACTTTTTGATGATATTCTAATTATATGACCAGCACCTGTATATGGATTCCATGATTAGAATTGAGAACCACTGGTTTAAACTTAACTGATTACATATGGTTATAAAGAAATGAATCGTCCAATGGAAATATACAGATATCAGAGAAAATCTTTGGTATGCCATTCTGTGTGCATTGCCACTGAAAATTCAAGTAAAAAAAAAAATCTAATTTACTCAAGACAAATGAAATTAATTATAGATATCTACAATTCAGTATTCCCTAAATGACTAATTCTTGATATCAGCAATGAATTATGATGATGATGATATGAAAAATAACGACACTTGATTTTAGTAAAAATATAATTCTTGATATCTGTAATTGCATTTTCACTAGTAGATTTTCACAATGAGCTGTCAGTCAATCCTGATCAATTTTTGATATATGTAAATGTATTTTAACATGTTAGATTTGGTATTTCAGATGACAGTAAATCTGAAGAGTAATTAAAGATACAGTATCTTAAAAGTCCTTCTTACCAGTTACGTTCACATGATGGATATCTGAAATGAACAATGCCACTAGGGAAACCAGTTTCAGTTGTTGACATCAGGAATGGACATTTTCATAAGTAACAGAGTCATTATTTACAATGTCCTTTGACTTTTCATGAAAAAGATTTCAAATAGTCCCGTATCCCCATTTAAAAGGCATCGTTCTATAACCTAACCTTTTATTTAGTCCTGTGACATCTGTTTTTTAGAAATTGTATTTGAATTTGTCAATTGCCTGGAGAAAACCCCGCTGTCCTCTTCCTCTGATACACCACTTCTATGACATTTCTGTGTTTATTTTGTGCTTGTTTTGTTTTCTCAGGTCAAGCATTAGTGCAAGGCCGAACAAGTATGCAAAAAAGAAAAACAAAATAATGAATTACTAATTGAAATGATTTTAAAAGAATGTTAGTTCATTGCTGTTATCAATGTTAAAAGGTTTTCTCAACGCACTTTAAAGGTCACAGTTCAGAGCAAGAAGAGGCTGCTCAAATGTGCACAAAATGATTGGCCACCATATTTCCCATGATGAAAAAATATGAATTTTCACACGTTTGTTTTAAATACGACATTACATTGTTTAATGTTCATGTGAAAGATTTAATAATAAGATATCGATTTAATTGTATTAATTATTGCTTTTAGTCTGATCTGGGGTGTATGTTTTGTGAAGCTGTTGACATCATCTTAGAAAATGCATCTTTTGGAGAATTTAGCACTGGTGTTACAACCCTTGCTTCATTTATGGAACAAAATTGGATAACCCAATCAAGAACAAGTCAAGTTGAGCTTTATGAACACAAAACTTTCAAGATGATACAAATATTTATCCACAGCTTTTATGGGCTAAAACTGAACTGAATTGAACATTTCAATATTTTGTAAGTCACAGTCCACATATTTTTAGTGACCCAATAATGTAATCATTTATTTATTTTTTATCAAAAAATGACAATTTTAATAGAAGGTAGTACATTACTGTGTGTATTTTCAATTCCTACTAGTAAAAATTAAATTATAGATATCTCTAATTGTGTTTACAGATGTACTCCAATCAGGAGTGACTGACAGATCATTGTGAAATTCTACTAGTGAAAATGCAATTACAGATATCAAGAATCATTTTTTACAAGTTGAAATTCCATCTTTGACATCAAGAATATATGCTGCTTTGAGTAATGACATAATTTTTTGTGCAAAAGTAAAAACTGACATCAAAAAGACGTATTTTCACTAGTAGTGAGTGATTCCGTTTCTGATATCAAGAATTAGTGTTTTACTAGTGGTGTATGTTGTCATGATAGAGACCCTCCTCTTAAAATCCTTCTTGTGATTGTATCACCTGAGACGGATTAGCAGGTGTAAGCTAGTCCCTTGTGTTGTAATGCATATTGTAGTTGTCTTGTCTAATGTCTTCATCTGTCCCTCTCTTTCAGTGGTTTTGTGATGGGAGAGGCTGGAGCAGAACCTCGATTCATGCAGTTCCACTCACACTTCCAACATGGAGCTCTGCTCACTGTGGTCAGTCTCACGTGCACGCGCGCACACACACACAGAGAAACCTGTTAATGGCTGTAGATTTAAAGCAAAATTTGGGATTTTTAATGACCACAGAGAGTCAGGACCTCGGTTTATCGTCTCATCCAAAAGACGGTGCTTTTTTACAGTATAGTGTTCCCGTCACTTTACTGGGGCATTAGGACCCACACAGACCGTAGGGTGAGCACCCCCTGCTGGCCTCCCTAATACCACTTCCAGCAGTGACCTTAGTTTTCCACAGGAGGTCTCCCATACAGGTACTGGCCAGGCTCAACCCTGCTTAGCTTTAGTGGGCAACCAGTCAAGAGCTGCAGGGTGATATGGCTGCTGACAAAGTACATATTCATTCATTTAGTTCATTTTATTCTGATTAAAATGGTATCATTTTTTGTGTTACATTTTAGTTGGCAATAATGTGCAAAATGACAAATATATTCATGTAACTGAAACACACCAAACATTCACCAAATATTGAAATATTTAGATACATTTCTGAACTACATTTACACATTTTTCAAACCCTTTTTAGGATTTAAACAACATGTGAATACTGTCATTATGTTTTAATTAAATCCCAAAAAATATGTTTATCGTCATGTTTCTTCGTCTCGTCTTCATTATCGTTGACGAAAACAAAAAGAATCGGAATGTTTGATCTGTAATTTCATTGATGAGATTAACAATGATCATATAGTATGTTCTTGTAAGTGAAGAATATTTGTTAGTGGAGGAGTGAAGAAAATACTAAAGAAAGAAGAAAATGCCTTTTCATCAAATAACTCGTATAACCAAAATGTGCCGTTTTGTGGCTTTTCATTTTCAAGCACATTTTGTTTTATTCTGCTCACCATGATAAAGCCCATTTGCACATGATGTGCATTTTCCAGTTAAAGCAGTTTACACACTATCTACAATGGCAGAAAATGTACATATCAGTGTATTCGGTAAGGAAACTTACCTTTTTATTTCTTTTCAATTGCCAGCTGTTTTTATTTTTTAGACAGGAAAAAAAGCCATTGTCCGGTTTTAGAAAGGAGCTCGCTGGTGTTATAATGTTCCCAGCCACACTGGTTACATGTTCAGAATGCAATGTTCATCTCATCAATGACAGTACTGACAAAAATGTACAAGAGTTTTTTTTTAATTTCATTAAGGAAGATGAGATCATTCTATGTAACAATTTTACTGTTGACAACAATATAAGAAATAAATAACATGGTAAGATATTACCATGGCTCTACAATGTTTCAGAAAAAGAAAATCCTTGCTAAATAAAACTTTGACCATTTTACCAGTAATTTTATTTTGGGCATTGCCAGTTTAAGCTGCGTGAGGTAAAAGTGTTGACCTATAAACTGAAGCACTTTAATCGCCTTACTCAAACGCATCCTATATATGAGATTAATCGGCTTTATAAACAACGTGAATAGAATATTATAACTTAGAATACATCTGATTTTTCACAGACAAAAAAGCAAATGCACAGCTGAACTTGATAAGTTGCGTGCAAAATACATATCTTGGCTTAAAGCCAATGTATAGGACAAAATCCTAAAGTGCCTAAAAGATGGAAAATTGAATGTCTCTCTAGCATTAAGAATCCATAACACAGTAACAAAAGATCTAATGCTTCTCTTTACTCGTTATATGCTATTATTTCAGGACTTCATTTCAGTTTTTCGCAAGGTCTAACATAAGCTGATCCATATACGTTTGAATCACCGGCAGTGGCACTGCACTAACGTGGAGGGGGCGGTTTTCACAGTGATCTTTGCACCCCTATACTTTATGGATATGACAAAAATGGACACTAGTTTTTGGGAGACCGCACACTTTGTAAAAATTCTGTGAATTGAAAAGCACAATCCAGAAACGATAGCCACAGAATGTAGACGGGTTGGCACTCCTAAGAATAAGTCATGTTTATATTTATTCGTTGTTGTTTTCAAAGAAATGTGGAAAAACTGCATTACAGACGTAACAGTTGAAAATGCTGCACTTACATGATGAGGGAAAACCATCCAAAATGCTCTAAAGTCTGTTTAGTCCCAGATGGACCACTTGTATTAAAATGATGGGAGAAATTGGATCGCCCAATATGGCGGGTGGAGAAAAGGAAGTCCTGCCTTACAGGTTCAAGAGACAATCCGCATTTAGACTGTGCGCTAAAGAAGCACCATTTATGATCCTGTTGTGTCAGATTTTACTGCCGATTTGAAATATGTTCTTTGATCGTAATCTTGACCAACTGTTTTGGAGATTTCAGTCTTACCTATTCAAACTGATAGGAGCTGTGCCGTGCTTTCTAGCAGGTGTGTGTGGCACACTGAGCAGCCATATATTATATTTTATACCACAGGTCTGTTGAAATCTTGATTCTGATTGGTTGACAGATGTTCAAAGTTGTGCAATTATTTTACTGTAAACACACGGCTATGAAGTTGTTCCAGGACTGCATAACGGTTCCATTTCACTTCGCCAAATTATTTCAAAAAATGATATCAAAGATCTCTACAGGTTACCACAACAAAACATCCAATTAAAACAAAGACACTGGGAAAGTGCATCAGATAAGAATGAGAAAAAATGTCTATAATATCCTAAATATATTTACATTTCTGTTCAAATCTACACTTGCGCTTTCACCCACACTGACACATTTGTGCCTGCACACACACACAAACACACACCAACAGAGCCTTGATGTAAATGCACCCCTGCAACTTGATCAATACAACAGTTTCTATATTATCCTAAATAACATTTAATATCTGCGGAAAGCACCTTTGTGTTCCCCCTCTCCCTCTCTTTCGCTCTCACACATGGACATACACGCACACGAGCAACAAACTGAGCCTTCATGGCCCTGTGACTCGGTGGGATTGTAAACAGTTGTTTAGCAACAGAAAAGCAACATACAAGAATGGCTACACGTGCTGCTGCTGAGAAGTAGAATTAAACCTAAATCTTGGTGATTTAAAGTTATTTTTATGCTGACAAGATCTGCAACACACACAAATCCCACACACGGTCTCTCTGTTTCTCTCTTTCTCGCTCACATATACACACACATGCACTACCTTTGTAATCCAGTAAGTGCTCCAGCAAAACAGTGCAAGCCTCCATTGCTAGTTCTAAAGTGACATTTTTGAATTAGCAACGATGGCATGGACTGTATTAAAGCAAGACACTGAATCCATTGCAGAAGAAAGTAGTTCCTCTCACAAGAGCATTTTATGATATCTCAGGTGTGTTTGACTTTCTTTATTCAGCAGAACACATTTGAAGAAAAATAAAAAAATATCTCCGCTCAGTAGGTCCTTAAAATGCAAGTAAATGGAGATTTCTCTCTTGAAGCACCAAAAATCACAGACAGACAGCATGAACATCATCCAAACAACTCCAGCTGTTATATTAATGTCTTCTAAAGCCACACGATCACTTCTGGTGTGAAAAAAGTTACATATTTAAGTACTTTGTAACTCTAATCCAACACTTCACAAGAGGGTGGAGTCCAAGCGGTCTCTCGTGTGATGTATTCACGTTGCCATGGATACAGACGTAATCTCACGTTGAGACATCCAGGATAAGAAAACAAATGCCCCATTGTGAGTAAAGAAATGGATAAATACAGATCTAAACCAAAATCAACCGAGTTTCTGTACAGCGTTCTTCCCTCTCACTTGTAATCAGCGCTGCTCTTCCAGATGTGACGCACATGCCTCAGTTCTCACGTTTAAATGCCAATTCGATTATGTCACACTTTCGTACCACTGCTGACCGGAAAACATGATTTCAAGTTATTTAAAGGACTTGCATATTAATCGTTTTTGCACAAAAATTGATCGTGTGGCTTTAGAAGACATTCATTTAACAGCTGGTGTCGTATGGATGATGTTTATGCTGACTGTCTGTGATTTTGGAGCTTCAAAAGTCTGATCACCATTCACTTGCATTTTAAGGACCTACTGAGCTGAGATATTTTTCTTCAAATGTGTTCTGCTGAATAAAGAAAGTTACACACCTGAGATATTATGAGGGTGAATAAATGATGAGAGAATTTTCATTTGTTGGGTGAACTATCACTTTAAGTGATATGCTGTTTCCTGACAAAAGCAGTTTATTCAGCGTACTGAAGCATCTCCTCCATAGACATCCATTTAAAAAGAACAGCCTCTTGTCCACCAGTGTATTGCCATAGAATGTCTACGTGACCGCCATGTTAATGCTATTTTATGATAAGCTTGTATGCTCCCCTTGCTAGGAGGGTTCTGGCTGAACTGACAACAAACCACACTCGTCTTACTTGACACGAACAACAGCACAAGAAGTGTACTAATCTTCAAACCATGGAGCTCTGAAATAACAGTTTAAACTGCTGGGCGGAGCCTAATTATGAATGCGCTTATCTTGAGATGTGTTTTACTAAATTTCAAACTATGTTTAACTTCACACAGCAACCAAAAAATACTGTTGATGCGCCGCAACCAAAGTGAGATGCTCAAAGTGTCTGTCTGCTGAATTAGGGAAAGGGTTAGGTTCATGTATATTGACCAGTCCTAAAAAAAAAAAAAAAAGCCCTTCATTATAAATATATTTCAGACAGGTTCACTAATGCAAGTGGATTACTGTAGACTGAAGGCCAATGAGAGGCGTATGTTCAATAATATGGAAATAAATAAAGCCACTTTTTCTATTGTCTTATGAATGCTTTACTTGTTTTGCTACAATAATGTAATGCATTTTATTTATCTGAATGTTATATCTAATATATATATATTTTATTTATAATTATTTAAACATAACTTTTAATAATTATATTATGAATTATTGCTATTTCAGGGCCTTTCTCAGAACATATTTATATATGCAAATAATTAATCAGCATCATGTAATTCATTTGCTAAAAAATTGTAATATATTGAAATACGTAATTATTCATGGAATAATTGCAGATGGACCGTTGAATGATTGCAAAATAATGCACACCCCGGGGAGGTAATGTGGCCACGATTTACAGCAGAGTAAATGATTCTTCTTATACCACGGTCACCACACCTTAAAAGGTTATTTCACCCAAAAATGAAAATCCTCTCATGATTTACTTACCTTTATGCCATCCCAGATGTGTATGACTTTCCATTTTCAGCAGAACCCAAGTGAGGATTTTTAGAAGCACATTTCAGCTCCGTTTGTACATACAGTGCAAGTAAACATTGGGCTGCTGGCTGTTTGATGGTCCAAAAGGCATATTTAGGCAGCATAAAAGTAATCCACACGTTGGTGTAAGAAACAAATCGATAATGAAAAATTTTGTAACTTAAATAAGAAATATAATATTTATATTTCTCCGTTTAATTCAAAAATCACTTGTCTCATTTCATCTCAATCACACTTTTGTACACTAACTTTTGGGGGAAAACAACATTCTCACACAATAAATATTGTTGTGGTTTGTTTATTTTAACTCTTAGTTAAGATAATTGTGGTTATAAACAAGTAATAATTCATATTTTTATAATGGATTTTCAGAGTTTAACCCTCTGTGGTCAACTGATTTTTTTCGTCGTTACAGCGGAAACAGCTTAAAATTCTCTGTCATTTTGGGTATGCAGATAAACGTAAGACACCATTAGAGACTATAAAGGGTCTACTTTTATTTGTGCACACTCACAATAACAACATAATCTGTAAAATAAAGAAAAAGGGTGAACTGTCAGCAGTCACGAGCATATTTCAGAAACATGTCACTAAAATGAACTGGATCTCCACGTATACTTATCACACAAACATGAAAAATGTCTAAAGAAAGCTTTAAATGTCTACTTTTTTCTCAAATTTAAAACAAATATTCTCCTGCAATGTAATCTGTTTGAAAAAAAGTGATGTACAGTTTTTCCTGGCTCAGCTAATTATCTCTAATGTGATCACACCCACGGGCAGAGGGCGCTATTCATATGCTAATGTCCTGTGGCGATCAATGCAAATGGTGAATGCCCCCGACTGTGCCTTAAAAACAACAAGTCCGTTCATTTTTCTGTGCATTTGAAAGATTGCAAGATACACAGGCGAGGAAACTCCTGAATAGTGACGAAGAGTTAACATTTTCCTCAGAAGACGAGCGGGACTCCGATGAACGTTTGTATTTTTAAGAGTGACTTGATCCAGCCGAGGATACAATTTCGGATAAGTAATTTAGTTTTCATTAGTTGACATGCTATTTTATAGAAACATTTACTTATTTTGCTAGTGGGAGTGTTTCCAGACTTGCCAACCAGGATTCGGAGTATTGACATTTGAAATATGTCCTAATAGGCAAGTTTTAGTTACATGTAAATGCTGTTTCGACTAAAGCAGGTATTTCAATTGTATGCTGTATGATATAAATATGATATGTAATATGATATAAAAATAATATGAATGTTTAGATTATATTTTATCTAGTGTATATGCTGCCTCATTATCATCAACAAAGCTTGTGCTTGCTAATATGTGTTCAGGTTAAATGAGTAAAATGCACTTTAAATATGCCAATATTAGAAAATCTGCATATTATAATGATTTCTGAAGGATCACGTGACCATGAAGACTGCAGTAATGATGCTGAAAATTCAGCTTTGATCACAAATTGCATTTTACAATATATTCAAATAGAAAACTTTTCTTTTTAATTGTAAAAAGAGTTCACAATATCTCTGTTTTTACTGTATTTTGGATCAAATAAATGCAGTCTTGTTGAGCAGAAGAGACTTCTTTTAAATAGTAGTGTAGGTCTAACATTAAGTAAAGTCTTTATGTAAAGAAAATGTATAGTCAGATTACTTTTAACTTAAAACTTGATCTTGATCATTAAGTCTCCTCACATTCATTCTCTTTCTGTCACATTCCTCATTGATAGGCCAAGGGGAGGGGTCTTTTGTCTCCTCAGGTGTGAATAACATCAATATTCATGATAGTTCACGCCTCCTTGCATATGACCTTTCTAGCACTAAAAGTGTCTTACAAAAGTTAAATTTCTATATTGTTTTGTATGAATGAGTGGTCAGGATGGTTTTCACATCATTTTGTATCAAAAATTCTAGGCTACAAGATCCAGTTCTCAAAAGTCTTGTGGACAAATATTTAGTATGTGTTATATGACCTTATTTCAATTATTTAAAAATGTTTTTTCAAAAACCACGCATAAACGTTATTTTCTCAAAAATGCAAACATGTAAACACATGTTGCTCACATATTCCTGTAGCCCAGTTTGTGCTGAATACAGTGTTATCAGACTTTAGCCATTAATATGTTTTTAAGCAACTGAAAAAAGCACAAAACTTCTCCAAGTCCCAAAACCCCCTCAGACCCCAGAGGGTTAATATTGAAAGTTTGAATCTAGGACCAGTCTAAAATGGTCAAATCTAAACCTAAAAGGCATTTGAAAAGTACCAAAATAACTAATGATGAAATGATAATAATATCATTATTAATAATATATATATATATATATATATATATATATATATAATATAATTTGATAAAAACACAAAAAGACATGACATTGCCCAGAGTTGAAGAAACACCCATGTGTATGGTAAATGGTTTGCACTTATTTAGTGTCTTTATAACATTAGCGGTATTCAAAGCGCTTTACACTGCATCTCATTCACCTATTCACACACACACACATTCATGCACCAATGGCGGCAGAGCTGCATGCAAGGCGCTAACCTGAATCAAACTGCCAACCCTACGACAAGTGGCCGACCTGCTCTACCCACCTGAGTCACAGCCGCCCCATGCATTTGTGTATACAGTACATGCAGTCAGTCCACACAACAGAAACACTATTAGCGACTAAATCATCTGGAAATCTGAAATGACTGATGTAAAGTGTTGATGGTTTATTATTCTGGATGATGAAAGAAAAAAAAATATATCACCAGTTGTTAACCCCTGTTCCTGCTGTTTCTTCTTTCTCTGATGCAGTGCTGGTCTGACGGCCGCATCACTCATGTGCCGTTCTACTTCAGCAGTGCTGGTGTTTCAGGAGGATCCTCACAGCTGCTGCCCATCACCAGCACAACTGCAGATCACTCCACAAACACTCTCTACACACAACGCACTTCATGAACACCTGTAATACTCTAAACAAGTGTGATTACCTTTACAATACAAATAAACGTTTTGGCTGCTGCTAGTCATATCTGAGCTGACTGTCAAACAATCCGAAGATTAGTTTTCTTTACAAACAGCTGACAATTCTGTACTAAATCTATACTAGTAATTCTATGGAGTTTGTTGTCCTTCCATTCTACCCAATGAGGGAAGGATGCCATCTCTGGTTTCACAACATTTGTGTGCTTTTTCTGTTGGTTTAATACGAAATGCTGGTAATATGGGGGGGGGGGGGGGGGGGTATATTAGTGTGGAGATATTGACATTTTTTTGTAGAACGTAACCGAAAATGGTGAACTGTGATTTTCAATTGTTCCAGAATGAAAATGTTATTTTTAAATGCTGGTAACTGGTTAAAACCAGTTAATTTTGTTCTGCTGATTTAAAAAAAAAAAAAAAAATTGAAACTAAAGGCCAAAGGGTTTATCCCAGTATATTTTTTGAACTACTACACTTCATGTTGCTGAAAAATGCAACGTGTTTGATCCTGAAGGAAACCGCTGCATCACACATTTTTTTTATCTAATTGTCAGTTGTGTTTGTCACATTATGTGAATGAAGATTTTTCTAACAACTATGTGTAATTACTAAATATACATGCGCAACTAATCCAGATACAAAGAAAACATTATTAGAGGTAAAAAAAGAGGTAATTTCTCAGTTGTTTCTTCATTGAATTATTGTTCGATATGATGCAGTAATACAGATTTGATGCTGCCGGGTTTTGACTGAGAAGCAGATCTGTAATTGAAATTATACTTAAAGGGACAGGTCAACCAAAAATTAAAATTGTCTCATCATTTACTCACCCTCATGCCATTCCGATGTGTGTGACTTACTTTCTTCTGTGGACACAAAAAAACAATTTTTAGAAGAATATTTCAGCTCTGTTGGTCCATACAATTTAAGAGAATGGATGCCCACATAAGGGCAACATAAAAGTAATCCAGACACTCCAGTGTTTTAATCCATATATATATGATCAATATTTAAGGCCTTATTTACTTTAAATTCTCTTCCCTGCTCATTCAATCTCCATTTTCACTTTCACATTCTTGTGTTTCTGGTGATTCACATTTTTCGTGCATATCGCCACCTACTGGGCAGGCAGGAGAATTTATAAGAAATTACTTAAAAATGTATGTTCCCTTTACAAAAAGCTTCACTATGATGCTGCGCTCGAGCGCTTTGGGAACACGTCTCAGTTGTGACCAGCTGTGAATATGTATGCAACACGTCAATGAACATTGACCGAAATTTATAGCCTCTGCCGATGTAATCATTGGACGCACTTGGCGCAGTGGCTATAAATAGATGTGTCACCGATGCATCATCAGATTTTTCGTCTTCAGAGCCATTCTGTACTGTGTGCTATCACGAGCCTGTCAAACTTTCTTTCCTCTGTTAGGAGTTAGATTCTGTTAGGCGGTGCGCAGTGAACCTTTTCTCCTTTCTGTTTCCTCTGAAAAAGAAAGAAATCTATCTATCTACCTAAAATGACTGAAAGTCAAGGCAAACGATGCGTGTTCCCCTGTCTCCGCTCTATGGCTGAGAGGTACACGCATCAGTTTTGTTTGTTTGGGGGAAGAGCATGCTGCTCTCGCGTTGGGGCTTGGTGCGAGCATTGTGATCTGCTTTCGGGCAAAATGCTTCGCGCTCGCCTTGCTTACTTCCGGGAGTCAGCGCACACACATCACTCATGGGGCTCTCGCATGGATCTGGCTGAGGAGCGAGAGACGGGTTAATCCCTTTCGCTCACTCTCTCCCCAGATCCAGCTAGTCCTTCCCGTGATCTCGAAGCGCAATCTGGCGCCTCTTCGGTTCATGAGGGGGACCGTGAATCTTTTGGTTTGGCTGGTTTTGAGTTATCCACCTCCGAGCATTCTGGGTTTATAATGAATCAGCAGAGGAATTACTCGACGTGGTTACTCGTACTGTGGCCAGGCTTAAGATAGACTGGCCACGCCAACAATAGACCCCCAAACACTCTAAATTAAAGGATAGATTTTTGTCTGGTGGCCGGGGGAAGGGAACGCCTCATCAGTCCCTTCTTTAATGACCTCCATGACGAGCTTTCTCGTTCATGGAGGAAACCTTATACTTCCCGTGTCCACGTGCCCTCAACGTGGATATATTCGACTATCGTGGGTGCTGAGGCACGGGGGTATTCGATGATGCCGCCGGTTGAGGAGACACTTGCGGGTTATCTCTCACTCGCTCGGCATCATCGCCGAAAAGACCCTCCCTCCCCACGAAGCCGTGCAGGACCACCTCCATGCTAGTGGGGAAGGCGTATCAAGCAGTGAGTCAGGCTGGTGCTGCAGGCATACCAGGGTGATCTCCTTATGGACCTGAGTGCAGGTTCCTCGCTCGACGAGGAAGCGATTTCTGAGCTTCGTCAAGCCACGGAGCTATCTCTACGCGCGACCAAACAGACAGCCCGTGCTATTGGCCAGTCTATGTCCGCTTTGGTCAGCACGGAAAGACACCTGTGGCTCAACCTATCGGGCATCAAGGACAAAGATCCTTGATGCCCCGGTTTCGCCTTCTGGACTTTTCGGAGACGCCATGACTACGGTTATCTCCAGGTTCCAGGAGGCAAAAAGCCATGATGAAGCATTCGGGCAATTCTTTCCTCGCCGCATCCAGGGAGTGGGGCCATTGGCCACCCAGTGCTGCCCCGGTCCTGTTAGAAGGGAGGCTCAAAAACAGAGCACGGTGAGTCGTGCTCCCCCTCGTAACGACTGGGGACAGGCTCGTTGCCCCGACAGCCTCCAAAGCAAGACCTCTTATTTAAAAAAGGAAAAAACCCTGACGGTCTTGTGCTCAGCCCGTTGGGGGTAGCTCCCCTCGGGACGGGGCACGCGTACCATCCACTTCGCCCCTCCCGGTACCCTCATGAATCCTTTCCTTTCCCGCTGCCTCTGGTGTTTCAGGAGGCAGAGGCTTCCAACAAAAAGTTGGGTGTACCGCTGTTTCCTGCCTTATTCCAGGACGTGGAACACCCAACATCTCCTCAACAGGAAGTGTCGAAATTAGTACCCATTTCAGAAAACCTGGCAGCGTGGAAACTTCTGCCCGGTATTTCTATGTGGGCTCTAAGAACAGTAGAAAAGGCTACAGAATTCAGTTCTCTCGCCATCCTCCGTGTTTCAGCGGCGTGGTCGCCACTTCCGTGAAACCGGAGCTGGCATGTCTACTATGGAAAGAACTCAAAGTCTCTTGGTCAAAGGGGTCATAGAACGTGTTCCCCTTCCAGAGAAAGAGGCAGGCTATTACAGCAAATACTTCCTGGTAAGGAAGTATTTCCAGGCTAGGTCAAGGTTGAACTGCTCATCAGTATCAACGAATACTAGGTCTCATGGCATCTGCATCCATGGTGATCCCTTTGGGCCTTCTGCACATGAGACTGTTCCAGCTGTGGCTAAAAACCTGGGGGTTTCATCCAAGGGCCAGTCCCCTAAGGCAAATAAGGGTTACGCGTCTCGGGCTTCGTTCCCTTTCTATGTGGTTCAGACCCCGGTTTCTTACCTTGGGTCCCACTCTAGGTGCGTCGTGTCGTCGCAGGCTGCTAACGACAGACGCCTCCCTGATGGGCTGGGTAGTGGTCTTACGTGGTCGTCCAGCTTAAGGGGAATGGGGGGGTCGTCAGCTCGATTGTCACATTGACTGTCTCGAGTTGATGGCTGTATTTCTGGCCCTGAAATACTTCCTCCAGAGGCTGCCGTGTCTTGGTGCAAGTGGACAACACAACAGCAGTCTCTTACATAAATCATCAAGTAGGTCTACGTTCACGCCAGCTGAATTCCCTGGCACGTCAGATTCTCCATTGGGCCCAGGGTAAATTCCTGTCACTCAGGGCAGTTTATTTCCCTGGATGCCCGTATGCGGGAGCAGATTTACTGTCCAGGCAGAAAATACAGGCGGGGGAGTGGAAACTCCACCCCGAGGTAGTGGAACAAATCTGGGTGAGATTTCAAGAGGACCTCCTCGCCACTATGGCCCAGAATGCTCCTGTATGCGTTTCTCTCTACTAAAAGTTCATAATGCAGATCCGGTTAACTGCCAGATTGCTTCAGTTCTGGACTTTCTGCAGGAAGAACTGTCAGCAGGCACATGCCCCACCACTCTCAGGGTCTATGCGGCCGCCATTTCGGCTCGCCACGCATTAGTGGACGGGGTGCCGTTGCGGAGACATCCTCTACTCGCTCGCTTCATTCATGGAGCTAGGCAACCTAGGCCTCCTGCTAGGACCAGGACCCTTTCATGGGACTTAGCAATAGTCCTGGAGGGTCTGGTTGAGACCTCCTTTGAACCTCTAGAGTCCATGTCTGACAGACTTCTGACTCTCAGGATGGTTTTTCTTATGAAGATTACCTCTCCACAGAGAATTGGGGACCTACAGGCCCTGTCTGTCTTGCTAGCCTGTTTAGAGTTTGCTCCAGGAATGACCAAATTAAATTTGCACCCTCATCCTGACTACCTGCCTAAGGTACCTTTCTCGACCTTACATCCGGTCACTCACGAAGCCTTCTGCTCCCCGCCGTTTGTAACGCCAGAGCAGGAAATACTTCACAGACTTTGTCCACTCCGTGCCCTTCAGACTTATGTCCACCGCACTCGCCAGTGCGTAAGTCAGGGCAACTATACGTTTGCCACCAAGAAGACTATGTCACATTGGGTGAGGGACGCTGCTGCCCTGTCCTCTAGGCATCAGGGCTCACTCTACCGGAGGGGTCGCCGCCTCTAAGCCTTGGCCAGAGGGGTCCCTCTGCAGCATGCCTGTGAATGCGGCAGGGTGGTTCTCTCCGAACACATTCATTAGATTCTACAGCTTGGATGTTCATACCACTCCGGGCTCTTATGTCCTTGAGTCGACATCTCAAGCTCATGTCTGAGCCCTCTTACGCTCTTGTGAGCGCACTGCACAACCGTAGGGGGTCCGGACAGCCACAATGCGGCGGCGTGGGTATTCTCGTTCCCAAAGCGCTCTTCAGCGCAGCATCATAGTGAAGCTTTTTGTAAAGGGAACGTCTCTGGGTTACGTATGTAACCCTTGTTCCCTGAAAAAAGCAGAAAGAGATGCTGCGCTTTTCTGCCGCACTGGGATGCCCCGGGACTGCTCTTCAGACAAAATACCTGATGATGCACCGGTGACGCATCTATTTATAGCCACTGCACCAGGTGCATCCAATGATTACATCGGCAGAGGCTATAAATTCCGGTCAATGTTTATTGACGTGTTGCATACATATTCACAGTGTTCCCTAACACTTCAGCGCAGCATCTCGTTACGCTTTTTTCAGGGAACAAGGGTTACATACATAACCCTGAGACGTTTCTCACCCACACCTATCAGGTCATTTCTAAAGACTTTGATTTAATCACTGGAGTCATATGGATTACTTTTATGCTGCTTTCAGCATTTTAGCGTCCATTCACTTGAATTGTGTGGCACTATGGAGCTGAAATATTTTTCTAAAAAAAATCTTAATTTCTGTTCTGCAGAAGAAAGTCATACACATCTGGGATACCAGGAGGATAAGTAAATGATGAATTTCATTTTTAGGTGAACTACTCTTAAGACCTTTTTTTTTTTAACTCTAAATCTCCACTTTCATATCTGAAAGTTAAACTGGAGATTTAGAGTAAAAAGGACTTAAATATTGACAGGTTTCTCACCCACACCTATCATTTCACTTCTGAAGACCATGGTTTAACCATTGGAGTCTTATGGATTACTTTTATACTACCTTTTGGACATTCAGAGTTCTGGTCACCATTCACTTGCATTGTCTGGACCTACAGAGCTGAAATGTTCTTCTAAAAATCTTTGTATTCTGCTGATGAAAACATTATATACACTCACCTAAAGGATTATTAGGAACACCATACTAATACTGTGTTTGACTCCCTTTCGCCTTCAGAACTGCCTTAATTCTGCGTGGCATTGATTCAACAAGGTGCTGAAAGCATTCTTTAGAAATGTTGGCCCATATTGATAGGATAGCATCTTGCAGTTGATGGAGATTTGTGGGATGCACATCCAGGGCACGAAGCTCCCATTCCACCACATCCCAAAGATGCTCTATTGGGTTGAGATCTGGTGACTGTGGGGGCCATTTTAGTACCGTGAACTCATTGTCATGTTCAAGAAACCAATTTGAAATGATTCGAGCTTTGTGACATGGTGCATTATCCTGCTGGAAGTAGCCATCAGAGGATGGGTACATGGTGGCCATAAAGGGATGGACATGGTCAGAAACAATGCTCAGGTAGGCCGTGGCATTTAAACGATGCCCAATTGGCACTAAGGGGCCTAAAGTGTGCCAAGAAAACATCCCCCACACCATTACACCACCACCGCCACCAGCCTGCACAGTGGTAACAAGGCATGATGGATCCATGTTCTCATTCTGTTTACGCCAAATTCTGACTCTACCATCTGAATGTATCGAGACTCACCAGACCAGGCAACATTTTTCCAGTCTTCAACTGTCCAATTTTGGTGAGCTCTTGCAAATTGTAGCCTCTTTTTCCTATTTGTAGTGGAGATGAGTGGTACCCGGTGGGGTCTTCTGCTGTGTAGCCCATCCGCCTCAAGGTTGTGCGTGTTGTGGCTTCACAAATGCTTTGCTGCATACCTCGGTTGTAATGAGTGGTTATTTCAGCCAAAGTTGCTCTTCTATCAGCTTGAATCAGTCGGCCCATTCTCCTCTGACCTCTAGCATCAACAAGGCATTTTCGCCCACAGGACTGCCGCATACTGGATGTTTTTCCCTTTTCACACCATTCTTTGTAAACCCTAGAAATGGTTGTGCGTGAAAATCCCAGTAACTGAGCAGATTGTGAAATACTCAGACCGGCCCGTCTGGCACCAACAACCATGCCACGCTCAAAATTGCTTAAATCACCTTTCTTTCCCATTCTGACATTCAGTTTGGAGTTCAGGAGATTGTCTTGACCAGGACCACACCCCTAAATGCATTGAAGCAACTGCCATGTGATTGGTTGATTAGATAATTGCATTAATGAGAAATTGAACAGGTGTTCCTAATAATCCTTTAGGTGAGTGTACATTATATATCTGGGATGACATGAGGGTGAGTAAATGAGAGACTTTAAATTTTTTGGTGAACTATCCTTTTCACTGTTAATTAACTGTCCTTATCATAATTTCTGATAAATCCACCACACAGGAACAAATTTAATGTAATTATTTTTCCAGACCAGGTTACTTGTTTCTCTTGCGAAATGTCAGGACTGAAACAGTTTTTTCATCCACGCTTTATAAACTCTTATACACTCATTATAAAAAGAATGTTATTTTCCGTTCTTATGTTATGTTCCAACCAGTTACCATTTGGAATGAGATGTCAGGCGGCATAATTAAGATACCTTTTGTAACAAGCTTTGTGTTGGGAGCACACCTATGATGTCCCCAACTGCTGTCTCTAGAGGCAGTCCTTGGTTTTGGAACAGACCTTATATTTTCAAGTAGGATGACACTTCATGGATCTGTAAACATATTTCAAAGATACTGCTCATAAATACATAGGGGTGTAGATAAAACAAGCAAGTGCAACCCCTCCATTATTTATACCATGATCAATGGAAATATGTAAATGCTTCACGCCTTTGCATATATTGGTACTGAACTATAGCAAGCAGTATTTTTTTAACTACACTATTGTGTTTGGGTGATGCTAGGCTAGTAGCAATCATATCATTGAACCGTTTGCAGTCAGGCACTGAACCATTAAAAAAAATATTTTCATGTGAACAACACTACTGGTTGTGTTTAAGTGATAAATTAATTTGAAAATTAGGATCCACTTTATATTAGATGGCCTTAACCATTTGATACAATTTACCTGTTATCTACATACACGTTGTTGCATTTAATTACATTTGTAGTTACACTGTTAACTTTACCCCAAACCTATCTCTAACCCCTAAACCTACCCTTACTCCTAAATCTAACCGGACCGCAAACTCAGTAGCAGCAAATGTGGGAATTTTGCAGAACAACATGTAGTTACACAGTACATACATAGTCTTGTATATTTTTAATGTGAGACCGTCAATCCGTGCATCTGATCATGTGACTCGTTGTGCATGACACCACGGAGACTCACAGCATGTGGAGACTCATGCTACTCTCCACAATCCACGCACAACTCGCCACACGCCCCATTGAGAGCAAGAACCACTAATCACCACCACAAGGAGGTTACCCCATGTGACTGTACCCTCCCTAGCAACCGGCCCAATTTGTTGCTTAGAGACCTGACTGGAGTCCCTCAGCACACACTGGATTCAAACTCATGACTCCAGGTGTGATAGTCAGCATCAGTACTCGCTGAGATCAAATCAAAATCAAATCACTTTATTGTCACACTACTGTGTACACGAGTGCAACAGTAGGTGAAAGTCTTGTGTGCAGTTCCGAGCAACACTGCAGTCATGACAGGGACGAGACATAAACCACTTTACAATAAACAACATATTTACACAACACAATTTACATAACAAATGTACACATAGTTACACAACAATTTACATATCAAATGTACACAATTACACAACATAGTACTGATATACAATGTACAGTAAACAATACACACAATGTAGAATACACATACACTAGATAATGTATATAAATATATATATATATATATATATATATATATATATATATATATATATATATATATATACACACACTAATTGAATTGGGGAGAATATATTTGACAGAATGAAGATTTATAAAGTGCAGTGCTGATTGTTGATCATGAGAGATCATGTATTCAGAAGGCTTATTGCTTGGGGGAAGAAGCTGTCATGTAGTCGGCTGGTGCGGGTCCTGCGATACCGCCTGCCTGATGGTAGCAGGGAGAGCAGACCATGACTCGGGTGGCTGGAGTCTCTGATGATCCTACAAGCTTTTTTCACACACCGCCTGTTATATATATATCCTGGAGGGAGGGAAGCTCACCTCCGATGATGTTTCTGGCAGTTCGCACCACCTTTTGCAGTTCTTTGCGGTTGTGGGCGGTGCTATTGCCGTACCAGGCGGTGATGCAGCCAGTCAGGATGCTCTCTACAGTGCTGGTGTAGAACCGTGTGAGGATGTGCTGGTTCATTCCAAACTTCCTCAGCCGTCTCAGGAAAAAGAGGCGCTGGTGAGCCTTCTTCACAACGGCCGCAGTGTGGACGGACCATGTGAGTTCCTCAGTAATGTGGACACCGAGGAATATGAAGCTGCTGACTCTCTCCACCGGTGCTCCATTAATGGTGATGGAGCTGTGTTCTCTGTCTTTCTTCCTGAAGTCCACCACAAGCTCCTTGGTTTTACTGACGTTGAGGGAGAGGTTGTGCTCCTGACACCAGCATGTCAGAGTGTGCATCTCCTCTCTGTAGGCTGTTTCATCATTGTCAGTGATCAGATCTACCACCATCGTATCTTCAGCAAACTTAAAGATGGCATTGGAACTATGTGTCGCCACACAGTCATGTGTGTGTATAGGGAATACAGGAGTGGGCTGAGAACACAGCCCTGCGGGGCTCCAGTGTTGTGGGTCAGTGATGAGGAGATGTTGCTGCCCATTCTAACCACCTGACGTCTGCCTGACAGGAAATCCAGGATCCAGCTGCACAGCGAGCTGTTTAAGCCCAGAGCCCGGAGTTTCTCATCAAGCTTGGAGGGCACTATGGTGTTAAATGCTGAGCTGTAGTCTACAAACAGCATTCTCACATATGTGTTCCTTTTTTCCAGGTGGGTGAGAGCAGTGTGTATTGTAGATGCAATGGCATCATCAGTGGAGCGGTTGTTGCGGTAGGCAAACTGTAATGGGTCCAAAGAGGTGGGCAGAACAGAGCAGATGTAATCTCTGATCAACTTCTCAAAGCATTTGCTGATGATGGGGGTCAGAGCAACAGGACGCCAGTCATTTAAGCAAGTGATTTTTGATTGCTTCAGTACAGGCACAATGGTTGATGTTTTGAAGCATGTGGGGACTACAGACAGGGAGATGGACAGGTTGAAAATGTCCATAAAAACACCAGCCAGTTGGTTCGCGCACGCTCTGATGACGTGCCCCGGAATGCCAGATCAGGAGAGCAGAAAGACCTGATAAAATGTACGTTCCTCTGATCACACCATGATTTGTTGATCATAAAACATACACCTCCACCTCTGCTTTTACCTGAGAGGTCTTTCGCTCTGTCTGCTCGGTGCACGGAGAAACCCGTGGGTTCGATGGCCGAGTCTGGAATCTCCGCGGACATCCAGGTTTCCGTAAGACAGATAACGCAGCAATCCCTCGTCTCTTGTTGGAAAGAGATCCGCGCTCTCAGCTCGCAGAGCTTGTTGTCCAGAGACTGAACATTTGCCAGTAGTATACTGGGTAGCGGGGGTCGATTTGCGCGACGTCTTACTCTGATGAGAACGCCGGCTCTTTTTCCTCTTTTCCTTCTGCATTTCCGCGGCCGGGCAGCCCAGACAAAGGGCTCCGCTGGCGTGTTTGTAAACCGCGGGTCGGCGTTGAGGAATTTGAAGTCCGGTTTTCGGTGTGTGATTGCCGAACCAATGTCCAAAAGCGTTTGTCTGTCGTACACAATAAGGCAGACAACATCCAAGACAAAAAAACACAAAACTGTAAACAAAACAAACAATAAACTGCAGTGTTTTGACGGAGCCCGCGACGCAGCAGCCATACTCAGCGCCATCTTGACCCCCAGTTTTTCATAATATTTAGGAAGAAAGACTGAATAAATGACTGGATATTATATTGTTTCTGTTCTCTTTGTTTCAACATCATGCATTTTTACACAATGAATAGTCACTCCAATAAAGGTTAAAATGTGACATAATTGAAGTCCCAGACATGGCTAGTGCATTTTCTATAGGTTGATCAGATTTTGAAAGTCTCAAACTGGGGGGTATTTACAGTACTGTGCAAAAGTTTATGCACTTGTGAAAAATGTTACATAGTGAGGATGTCTTCAAAAATAATGGCATAAATAGTTTTCATTTCAGGGCCGTCGCCAGAACAAACCAAATGGGGGGGCATTTAATTTTCATAGGGGGGCACACTTAAAATTTGTGACGTGTTCAGTCCGGCTTTTGCCAGTTCTTCCATAATTTTGTTTGTCAGTGTGTTGGCATCACCGGCATCTGCTGTAGCTATTGTGAGAAGACGTTCTGTTGTTTCATGTAATGCAGACACGAAGCGAATAACTATAGATATGTTCTCACATCCAGTGGCGTCCCGTGTCCCATCCACTTTAATAGTATACCACGAATCGCCCACCTCTTGGACAATGGCATCAGTCACGATGTTACTCATAATGGCGATCAGTTCATTTTGCATATCCGGACTTGTGTAGCTTGCATTACGGGGGATGTGTTTTATTATTTCAGACAATGTAGGGTCTTTCTTAACAGTATAATTCAACAGGGAGAGAAAAAGACCACTACCATCCTCTGCCATGTCATCAAACGCACCACAGCTCCCTCTAAAAGGTAACTGATTTTCAGCGAGAAATCCCACAACATCAATGAGAGCAGACACGTAATAACGATTTAGCTGATCAGAATTAAGAAGTGTGGAAATTTCCCTTCCACTATCCATGCGCATCTGGTGTTCTTTCCATCTTGCCAGACATGTCAAATGTTCTTTTGAACTTGCGTGTTTATGGAATCCCTTGTCTTTTTCAGCGGCATGTTTCCAGTCCCGGTACCCTTTAACTGTGAAAGTCGAGTCTACTACGGCGTGCGCACTATTGAACACTCGACATGGGAAGCATGCTGCATCAGCTTTGACACTATATTCAAGCCAGTCACGAGTCTGATACCATAAAGACACAAAGGACCGATTTTTATTATTATACAAGCGAGCAGGGTATCGCTGTAAATTGATCTGATTCAGTCCTTCATTTCCAAGATCATCAATGGCCTGCAGCTTTGGCCCAGTCACAGTCACAGCGACGGCGATCACGTCACTAGTAGTAGGCCCATTCATAATTACACCCGCTGCTCTGTCTACGCTGTGAACTTGTGTCTCATTAGACAAATTCTCCATTCCTACCATCTCATTAGCTCCAGAGTCGTCTCCACACACGTTGTTGTTGGTCAAAGTCGTCTTTGTCAACGACAAATCTTTAAACCACTTTCTTATATCAATAGCTTTGCTGTAGGCCTACAAAACCGCCAAAATTTGATTCTGAGATTGCATGCAATGCGCAGCTGCGCAAAGGAATTACGTATAAACAATACTGTATGCTTAACTAAATGAATTGCATGATTTATATGATATATATATACTTACACACAAACTGCATATTGTAATTTGAATAAATAAAACTACTAACACAAAAATAACATATTGAAGGGTCTGCTGCTGGAGACTTGCCATTGGCTGTTGTATTTGAATAATTAATGAGGTAGGTCTTTGCAAGGTTTGGGTGCTGTTTTGGGATGTTTTAACAGTCATTTATGAATATCATTATATTTCAAGTTACGTTCTGTGTAATAATGCGTTGAATAATGAATTTTCTAAATAATTTCTGAAGATAATGTGTTATGCATTTCTACCGTTGTAGAGATTACTGTTCCTGTGAGATAAGTTCTGCTGAAACAACTTGGTGAGAAAGTGAAAATGATCACAATCGTAGACATTTAATATCGAACGATTAGGGGGGCACAATAAGTCATTTGGGGGGGCACTGCCCCCCAATGCCCCCTCTTGACGACGGGCCTGTTTCATTTATCAGTTAATATCATACAAAATCTAGTAAACATAAAAAGGCTAAATCAATATTCAGTGTGACCACCTTTGCATTTAAAACAGCACTAATTCTCTTGGGTACACCTGGACGCAGTTTCTCTTGGTTGTTGACAGATAGGATATTCCAAGGTTCTTGGAGAATTCACCACAGTTCTTCTATCCATTTCGGCTGTCTCAGTTGCTTCTGTCTCTTCATTTAATCCCAGACTGACACAATGTTCACTGGGGATCTTTGTGAGGGCCATGATATCTGTTGCAGGGCTCCCTGTTCTTTTATCTATTTCGGCTGTCTCAATTGCTTCTGTCTCTTTATATAATCTCAGACTGACACGATGTTCCTGTTCTTCTATTTTAATCTTTCTATTTGCAAAAGTAATGTTTGGGAGTCTAACATTTATATTTCCTGTTGACACACTAAAGCTGAAGATATAAATAACCATCTTAAGAAAAGTTTTTCAGAATCGTATGTGCCTAAAACTTTTGCACAGTAATATAAATATAGGCCCTATATACATTGTATTAAAATATGTAGCTAAATATTTGTAAAATGTACAAATTCCATATAGCCTATTCTATCCATATGATGTCATATTGCATGTGTAATAAATTAAATTTTGCAACATTGGAACTTAAAAGTTAATTTCCACATTTACACTGTCTAAAAAGAAAAACAAAATACAGCTATATGAATATGACCTGCAATCACTTATTTAACACTGTGGCCATGGGAAAGTGCACAATTACAGTGACACCAGCATTTGCATTGGATGATTAAAGAGAGCAGCAGAGAGCGACAAGTACGTGAGTCGTTGTCATGGTAGCCAGATAGTCATGGTAGTTCTGTCATGGTAGTTCTGCAGCTTCTGAGCGGATTGCTGCAGAACTAGAATTAATGTATCGTTAAATCATCGTGCAATGTAATAAAATATCTTCCCTTCCCTGCAGCCGATACCAGACAGGATACCAAGAAGGATGTTGTGGATATTTAATTTCTAAACCAAAAAATTCAGTGAGCCTAACAGCTGAAACTGGGAATTTATAATTTTTTTTTACAGAAAAGACGGGATACCGGGACACACCTCGTAAAACCGGGACCAACATCTGGTCACCATAGTTATATGTCTGCTCTGATTCTCTCCATGATGTATTGTAGCGATTCCCTCTGTCTTTGCTCATATAATGATTAGGAATCTGCTTACTATCGCCACCCAGTGGTATCTTCATGTTAAGGTGATAGTGGGTTTAAATGTTTAAAAACCCATCACAACAAAAACGAAAAATAAATATTTTTTTTACGATTATTTTTATTTTAGGTTCAGTTTTTCCAATTATGCAAATTTTGATTTTTTTTTTTGTTCAGTTACAAAAATGATTTAATTTTTTAAGTTTGACTAAGAAACAAATACTTTGTTCCCCTTCTGTCACTCACTCGATGTTGTGTTGAATGAAGTGACATAAGGGGTCTTCCTGGGACGTCAAACGTAACTCTGAACCTGAGAAAAGGCCAATGTCAAGTTGGCAGACAGAATTTGCATGCCCCGCCCCGAACATACGATAAAGGGATGCGTGGCAGCGAGTTCCAGTCAGAATTTTTCTTCGGAGCCGAACAGTTGGGCAACAGCAAAGCTGAGTTCACCACTGTTCCACTCACCTCTGTTTGGCAAGAAGCACTGCTGTTGGATCTACGGTGCGTTTCCAGCTGGCGTTCTCTCTCTTTGCACACTGTGCAGTCCACTGCAACTGGGCGCTTCAACAGGGCTTTCGTTGCCTGAAAGAGTGTTTCTCCTCCTAAAAAGAGTTTACTTTCTCTAAAAGAGTTTGAGTTTCCTCTCATAAAAGAGCAATACACAGCAGGCGCTAAACGTCCTTTTCAGGACGCGTCATTTTAAGATGTCTTTCCGCTTCTGTGTAGTTCCTGGATGCGGTTGATTGCTCTCCAC